>JAVTVY010018293.1:0-71172 GCA_036873755.1 Hanleya hanleyi
TCTTCCGGACATTCCACTTGCTTGAGATCGTCGAAGAACGCGTCCCGGGGTGGCAACTGGGTCTCCTCCAAGCGGTCGAGCGTCGATATGTAGGTGTAAGGGAACCTCCCTTTGGTTTGTGCACAGTCATAGGCCTTCACCCACTGATCGTAGCTGTAATTGGGAGCTAAGTAGTTCCGTACATCCAGGAAATGGAGTGATGTGGTGGTGAGGGCCATGTGGTTGTTGATCTTTTTGATGACGGACTTGATGGTATCGGACTGGGCCAAGCAAGGGTAGAGAAATTCCTTCACCATGTTCAGATCGTATCGCCCCGAGTTGAATCCGAGCACCGGTAACTGGCCTAAGTATTGCAGGAAGCGGATTTTCAATTTCTCTGCATACGGTTTAGGTAAAGGCACATCCTGCAGTTGCAGCCCACTGTGTTCCATTTCCTATCTGTCAAATATTTGCCCACTGTGCGCCATTTCCTCTCTGTCAAATATTTGCCCACTATGCTCCATTTCTTCTCTGTCAAATATTTGCCCACTATGCTCCATCTTTGCCCACTATGCTCCATCTCGGACTCTTCATCGTCACTGAACGCTACACCCAGTGTAGGAATCCTGTCGTCGAGTTGTTCCAGTACGTCCTGGAACTTGGACACCAATAGTTCTGTACTGGCCGCACTGACTTCCTCTAAATAGTCCATCATGCGGGTTATCAAGTCATGGGCGTCGCCGGTGGACACGAAACAGACCGGTGCAGCGTCATAGCCAGGTACGTTGCTGGAAATACTCACACTCAGGGGAATATGGCGCTGTGTCCACTGTGTTTTCGCCGAGGCTGCATCCATCGGTTCCAACATCGCCTCGAAATCGTAACATGCCCGGTAGGGGAAATAACGATGCTCTTCTGGTATGATGAGACCTTCATCGGCCAGTTCCTCGAAGATGGTGGGCGTGTTATGGTACACACCGCCAGGAAATTTCCGTTTGACAGTGTGGTCACAAATCTTCTCGTGTCGATGTAAGTGCTGAGACTGTTTAAACACCCGATGGCATTGGGCACAACTGTAGGATTGCGCGTACAGACTCGTATCATAGATCAGGGAAAAATGATTCACCCCGCCGTCATCAAAGATGTTGACTTTCATGGTGGAAGCATACCGTTCTGAAGAGCGATGCACCAATTCAGCCACAAATGTGTCGTCATGACCCTCCTCTTCATCCTCCTTCTCTTCCCGTAGTAAACGGTACACAAAGATATTGACGTTGAACAGGGACTCCACGACATCCAAATTCTTGAATGGGACGCCCCGGAAGTGCCGCGGATCTAGGCCTTGTTCCTGTAAATATTGTCTCCAATAGATATTGGCCACTCTATCACAAGACTTGGGGTGACACTCGTTCAAATGAATGGCCAAACACCGGAACAGACATTTCTGGTCTTTGTATGGTCCATTTGCGCCTTGTGTTAATGCATACAGTCCTTTTCGATTGAGCAGCCAAGGGGGTAGTAGTACAGGAGCACCGATCGGATGATCTCTCATTTTGGTCACGAAAAATGTCACGTTGGTGACCATTTCCACAGTCCACTTAGTATTGGGGCGTTGCAACCGGGCCCATTCCAATGGGTCCAACGTAGTCAGTTGGTCGATGAGGGGCTCCAGTGACGCATGATTGATGATGGTGAATGGCTTGTCAAACACATAGGTATTATTGCTCGGGTAAAAATACCGTACCTGGTCCGTCTCTTTGTGCCGTAGAATATAGCCGAATGTCATATTCACTTTGAACGCTGTCACTTGGTCTCTGAAAATGTTCTCGGCATAGTTAGGAAGATACGTGAGGTCCTGTAGCCGGAAATTATACAAATCTTGAATAGGGCGATGACGGTGGAAACATCGTCGGATGGTGCTCCAATGGCGCCGATAGATGTCACTCACAGGGTGGTTTTCGGGCAAGGCGTCAGCGGGAGGCACAGCTGGATCCTCAGGAAAGTCGTGTTCGCCTCTCACATTCTCACGCGCCAAGGGAGATCTCGATCGGTCACGTCGCCTCATCCTGATCGTATATACTCCTGTAAAATAGAGCCGATTTTGACAATGAATCGGTCACGATTTTCTTTGGAGGGGCAAAGTCAATAGGACTTGCGCTTTTTATACTACTAAAATGTGAAGTAGATTACATCTTACATCTAGCTTTAAGGCCGTGATATGCATATGAAGTATTCTGGGGCATGGCGAGTACTTCCCAATTTCCCCTTTGTCTACTACTCGCCGATTTTTTAATTTTTTTTATTATTATTATTTATTTATTTTTTCCGAGAGCTTTAAAATAAGACCTCACTCTACCCAATCGGGCCACTAGTGCTCCACCTAGACTCCAACATGTCCACCCCGTATGGATTTATACATACATCGGGCTAATATCCCAGTATATGAGTGTCTATGGGTGTATATGCATCTATTTACAAGCCTAGCCGGTACTTAAAAAACATTTCATAGCTTTTCCCATCGTATTCTACAATCTCACAGCCCATAGTAAAATCCATAAAAAAAAAACTCCACCACCCAAAACACGCAAAAAGATAGAAATGTGCGAATCAGGGAGATTACCTTTGCCGACAAGAGAAATTGGCCTAGTCTGAGTTGTCTCCCTTGCATCAAAGCGTATAGATGGGGCTGTGGTTTGGCTGGCGCGATTATCCGGGGAAGCCGGGGAAATTGACCTTGGGTAGCCATTTTTCTTAGCGTTTGTTACATAAAACAGACCTGTACGGAATATTTCCACTCTTTTAAACCATTCATATCCAACAAAATTATATCAAACTAATTCATGCATTCAAATGTAAGTGATTCATATACCGCGGAAGACCACATGAAGGTCCCCACCGATGACGTTCGATGAAAGTTCGTGATTTTTCTTTGCTGGTGCAAACTGGACGATAAATGCTCGACACTGGGATGGCACTGTATCATAGACTGGTCGCAATATATGTATATTGGTGTCCATGAGTTGAACTATTTGGTGTAAAATGTCTGTGGAGCGGACACAAAACTAGACATTTTTTTTTTTTTTTTCAGGCATATTTTCTCATCGCATGGGCGGAAACAACTGCCGAAACAAATATTACCTCAAAGGCAGCAAACCAGTTAGCAATGTAAGCCTGAACAATTATATTTTCAATGAATACAAGGTTGAGTTGAGAAATATATCTCAAAATATGATTAATTAATGATTTTCCATCATGACAAACGAACACCCGACCGGCTTCCAACAAATATGGCGGCGGGTATTCGAAGCTCGAAGTCAGAAAATTGCCAAACTTCAAAAATTCAGATCTCATCAACCAGAACGTCTTATGTGCTCACAGATTTCGACTATATCGTAAAATATGTATACTTGCTAACCTTAGTTGGGTTCGTGATGAAATAATTTAGAAATAAGTAATTCGAGCACTTTTTGTGACATAGCAAAACGAAGAGGGGGGGGGGATTTCCTAGCATAGATATTATTAAAAAATAATTTATATTACATACGTGTACGGTGTTGATTGGTGTTACTGAGTGATACTGGTCAGCTGCATGTCATCAATGAGGCGAACACGGTACTTTTGAAGCTTCACTTCCTGGGATGACTGTAGGCTCAGACTGATGAAAAACGGTGTAATAGGCTGGTGGCTGGCTGGTGAATTTGCACTGGTAAAATGAAAAAAATTAAAAGGTTCTCCACAGCTCATACAAGCAGGCAAGCAGGCTGGCTGGCTGGCTAGAGGTGAAGCAGGCTAGAGGTGAAGCAGGTAGGCAGGCTGGTCAGGTCAGGTCAGTCAGAGTGCTCCGCAGGGTAGTGCAATGAATACACCCAATCCACTAAAATCACCTCTTTTTATACGTTTTTCTCATGCCGCCATCTTGTACACCGCCATCTTGTACAACATGGCCGCCAATGCCGCCATCTTGTACACCGCCATCTTGTATTACAACATGGCCGCCAATGCCGCCATCTTGTATTACAACATGGCCGCCAATGCCGCCATCTTGTATTACAACATGGCCGCCAATGCCGCCATCTTGTATTACAACATGGCCGCCAATGCCGCCATCTTGTATTACAACATGGCCGCCAATGCCGCCATCTTGTATTACAACATGGCCGCCAATGCCGCCATCTTGTATTACAACATGGCCGCCAATGCCGCCATCTTGGTACCACCACCCACTACCACAATCCGCCACAACACCTATAGATTATGTTTATTACTAGGACGTCAGCGAAATACTAGTACCCATCCTCCGTATGGCATAACTGTACAACCCAGAACAAGTCTAGACATGCCTTGATCACGTGATCGTCATTGGGAAACCCCCACTGGGGAATCCCCCGAAAAGTTCCTCCACACTCCGCCCCCGGGGGAACAAAAAAGTAGGTCAATATGACTCGTAATCACCTTTATATACTACTGTGGACTCCTGTTTTTATGGATGCCTCGACATGAGTAAATAGCACCTGTGCGTGTAATCATGTCATGGGTGATTATGATGTTTGTCTTGGTATGATTGAAGGCATAACGTCATAGTCTTGTACATTTATGGCGACGCAGAATGGTGTTGCAAGTTGGAATGGCAACATTCCAGTTCAAAATTTAGGTAGTTTTATGCACTACTTTTCGGCGTATTTACACCTGTGTATTTCCTGTGTATTCCTGCGACCCCTCGGGCGGTCTGACTTTTGGCCCCACAGGTCAAAATCTCCTTTTCTATATTTGAAGATGTAGTGCAGAGTAGGCCTAATGTTATGTTGACAAAGCTGGAATACAGATCTCTTAATCGTGCCGGATGTAAATAATTCGTATCTTAATTCTGTTGACTGGTTTCTATTTGTTAATTGGTTTTACTCGCAAGCAATTTGTTTTTATTGCTTATCCTACATGTAGAGCTGCACCAAATTGATATTGCAGAGTCGACGATCGCTTGACCCTGTAAAACAGGTGTCAATTGCTGGTGATCGCTTTCCACCGTAGCTCTGTTAAGGATAGGAATAATATCTAGTTTTTTCCACAAAGATGAGGAATGTAAACCTTTTTGATTCGGTATTTTCATTTCTGGAGGAATCGCAGAAGTTATTGTTTACGTTTGAATTTCTTGGTTGTAAATCTAGTGAGCTTCAAGTTCTCACTTTGATTAATAATGTCGATCGATTTGATCGTTTTCAGCATGATCAATTGTTCTGAGGACTTATCATGCATCTCTGAATACAGGAAAGCGTATGGTTTTGATGCGAGCTTATATCACATAACTTCGCTTTGTCATTTAGCGGAAATAAAATGCATCCATTCGGCATCTGCTTGCACAACAAGTGAGAAATGACTACATTGTAGTCAAAACCTGCGGCAGTGGCAATAATACAGTGAAAGACATATCAGCGGAGGTAGTGGTAATTGTAGAAAAAAAGCGCCATCTGCAAGTGTTTTCATGCCAAGGGAAGTAATTTTCAACTTCTAACCCACAATTGCAGGAATTGACTAATAGATTTGACACAGTATATATACATTCGCTTTCCTCGTTCAAAATCCGACGATGTTGACTGGTCCGTGCCGTCTATACTGAATTGACAGACGAAGTCACAATAATCGCTTTGGCAATGTCTTGGTACAAGTATCGTGAATTCCAAGTTTCAAAACATTCCGTTCAGCCGTTGATTTTTGCAAATCAAAAAGGCTTTCAAATATTTGGAAATCCAAACAAATTTCAAGGATTTAGTCATAGCGCGAACATCTACGCTCTTCAGTCTCCCTTCTCGCTTACTTTGCCGAGCAAAATGGAAAATTTATATTTCCGTCAAAGTTAATTTTCAATGAACTTATTATCAGGTCTATCACTTTGATCTGTGAAACTATGGAATGGGGTTGAAGGCTTTATCGAACTGTTCAAGAGGCATAATGACATTTTTCACGATTCAAATTGAGGCCTGTGACAGTCTTGATATTCGATTAGAATAATAAATTAAGTTTCTGCATTTATGTGCGTTATCATCTGCAAACTAAATACGGTACCTTGACACTCTTTTCCATGCAGCAAGCCAATATCAATACATGGTTTGCTCCTTCTATACAAATGATTACCTATTTCATCCTTAGGAGATATCACCTCATCCGACATGTTTGGTCAAGCCTTTTCGAAGGTTGATAATTTTATTAATTTTTTTTTTTAAGTCAAATTCTGCAAATAAGAAACATTTCTTGTCAGTATCTATGGATATCGCCCTATAATCAATTCGCGAATATGTTTGTCATTAAGTCATTCGGGAGGTGATTTAAGTGCGAAATTTCAGGGTTAGTTCACTAAACAAGGTCTGTGTGTATAAGAGAATCATGTCGAATTCTCGTTATTATCTTTTGGTACATCAAATTATTGCATTCGCGAAAATGACTTCCAAGTCAATATGAAAGGTATCAAAATAAATTTAAAAAACTCTCAAAGAAATCAAGGTCCTAGCTTTTGACAACGAGATCAAATAGATCGCTTTTATGGTCAGTATCTGCTAATATATGACGTAATTTCATTCGTAAAACTGATTGACAAAGTAACGTAAATTGTGAAGTGTAGAACCAGTAAGTTCTAGCAGAAATGGGCTCTGACTTGAGAGAATGATGTCAAATGCAACATGTTTCTGCCCGTTGTCTGCTGATACACATAAGTATTGATTTTACGGAAGTGATTAATGCAATTCTAAAGGGATTATGGGTGCGGAAGAGGACGAGAACATCAATACCAGCGAAGCAAGGCCCTGGCTTGCGAGAATGAGGATAGAGGGACTGTGTTCCGAAAGAGGATCATTCGAAATAGCTATGTGCCAAATTTCATGCTTGTAACCGAAAGTACACAATATAACTATGATGTACTGTTCGCGCATAGGGTTGTCGGACTCATTAAATAGTACATAGTCATTTATGTATTATAAAACCGTTTGCGCATAAAGTCAGTTTTGAGCATTATCAATGAGTCGGTATAGCTAAGACATTAAGTGCAAGTCCAGGGATTGGAGGGTCATTGTTTCGATTCCCACAGAGGGTTAAGTTATTCTTCCTTTCAAAACATATTTTCATATATGCGAATTGCTTGGGGGTAAAGTTAAACATCTTTATTCGGTAAAAGTTGCTGAGTTGTTCCGCTTACTTCTGAAACGTAATTGTTGCGTTTGTTTTTATGATGCATGATCTATAATTTGATACCAAGTATTATTCAATGTTAATCATAATGATAATGCGTTACTTGTTATGCTTCTTCGCCAATTTGTGTTTTATCTAGATTGGGTAGATAAAATGATTACTAGAAGTAGTGAACTTATTTTTCTACTTTCTAAGACAGTCGCCTGGGACTGTATGCAAATTAGCTGAACCACCGACAAGGTTGCGGCTCATCTTCTTTGGTATATAAGAAATCCAAGGATCTTAAATTGTGTATACATCTGCATACTGTTCAATGAAAATGGTAATATCTGAAGACAGTGACTGATGTGACGACCGACAGCTTTAAAGCGACTGACGTAAGAGAATTGAAGTCTGAACGGAAATCAACGAAGCAATAATTCATTCCACCGAATATAGTTGCAAATGAATTCAAACGCGCTTGAATGCAGTGTTGTCATGTGAGATTGGAGGTTGAAAAGAAAAGTGTGGCAGAGATCACACTCTCTTAGCGCATGCGCATTTCAAAAAGTCACAAGAAGAACAAGAACAACAAGAACAACAACAACGCGAGCCTCCCGTAGACCTGCGTGCCGCAGGTAAAAACACCGGTTAAATTGTTTTGTTTTTTTGTATTTTCTGTTTCTATGCAGTATACGAAATGAACAGTTTTGCACATTTCAGTCAGCGCATTTGTCGCCGGCAGTCTGGTTTGTGGTCTATGTTTTATGTAATATTCCAGGCCCAGGCCTTGCATTATTGGCAAGCCTCGCGTTTCGACGCATTAATTGTTGTACTCCACAAACTATTATCCTTTGTTTCGAGACTTGTACAGCCTACACTTGTACAGCCTGTCTGATACTGACGTACCTACATGTAGTTCCGGTGTCTACCTGTCTGGCCTTGATGCAGTCCGCAAGATCACTCGCAAAATTCTACTTGGCGCTGCACGGCGTGAAGATGACCGCGTAGTTCTTCAGAGTTCAATTTCATTGGAATTCTTGCGTGTCGTTAAGGCCTTTGCGATGGCATCCACATATCAGTGGTAACAACAACAGTATTCCGAAAGAGATAAAGGGGGTATATAATATTCAAAATTTGTAATTATTGGTCATGAAATCCCAAGTAATTAAAGTTTGAAAATTTTAAGAAAAATATTTGTGGTGTAATTATAAAAACATGACGCAAACGAATTTGCCAAAATATGAAATCTCGCTTTCGACTAACGGACGTTCAAAGAATGATGTAAATGTACATGAACATATTAGGTTTGACATGCGCGAATAAAAATCGATTTTCCTTCATCATATGAAGGTACAACTAACATGTATGACCACGTGCATTTGAGTTCGCCATTTTGAATTGGAAACGGTGATCTTGTAAACCTAGCACAAATGTGGATATTTCTAAGCGTAGAAAGATGGGAAATGCTACATTTTTGGATGATAACAAGCTGAGGTCCCTGCAACAATGATTACTCGGTCTGAAAAGTTTCTATTAAAGGTAATGTTGCCAGATTTATGATATTTACCAGGACATCACCGCGAGTTTTCCTTCACAAACGTAACCGGAAGTGCTAAACATTCCTCCGCAGCGCTCGGGAAGAAGAACACATCATTGGATGTAATATTAAAAAGAAAATAAGCCTGTACTAAATAGTGAAATATTTTATAATGCATAAAACGAGATATTTTGATGTTAGAAGAAAAAGTCTAATGAATTAAATTTTGAACATAGGTGCTGAACTTCTTACTTCCGGCGCAATGGATCCCAATGTAGTAATTCGCCGGCGGGTCTATTGTTCCTGTATGACAGTTGAAGAAAAATTCATATTTACAGGTAAATATAATGACGATTTATGAACAACTGAAGAGGATTAGTATTACATGTAATTGTGCACGTTTATGTCTTTTGATCAACGATCGGACAGGAATAAAATTAGATTCTGTGCCTTTTCCTTGGACTGATTTGGGGTTTGGTGGTGTTACGTAAGGTATGTATATTTCAAGACGGTGTACAAAATGCTGCGAGATTTAAACTTACAATTAAATTATGACATTTAGCACATGGATATTTCATTTTATATTACGAACTAATCTCTATCACGTTATATATGTCAAAAATAGTTGGTTAATTTTATTCAATTTTTTGATTGAAAACCACGTGTAAAAATGTATGGTGGGCTGTTGGTGCATGATGTTACACGTGTGGTACTGTTGGAGGAAATTGTGAATCAGTCAATAGTTTTTCGTGATATTATGGATCGCAAACATAGAAGATACAGGAGAAAATTTGGTAGTGCCAGTGGAAGGCCAGTTGGCAGTGTCATTATAGGTCATGCCATGCCTAGTGAAGAAAATTATGTGGAATCGATAGTCAACTGAGGCTATTCAAGGTCTTACCATCAGATGGCAGACTTCTACTTCCGAGACAGATGAGTAGTAGGGAAAGGGCAAATCTATTAGTATAAACGGTGCAGGGCCATGTTGTAGGTATAGGGAAAATGCTGGGAATAAGGGATATAGTTATAGTGGATAAGAAGTGGTCGTAATGTTAAAGGTATAGGGAAATAAGGGATAATGTTACAGGTATAGGAAGCATGGAATGAAGATGTTTGATGCAATGGATGACGTCACATTTACAGAGTAGTGAAGGGGTCTTGGATTGTACGTTTTGGGTTTGAGGCGGGCCATCCTTGGTCCAATTGGATCATGTGAGGTATGAAGCATTCCTGAAGATGTGTGTTCTCATTCCTTAACAATACTAAAACACTATGGGTATTATGGCCCACCATACTTTTTATGCCCGCTTCAAACTAGTCCGGCAACTTTCTCAAATGGCTGCCTTCCCTGCTGTAATTTGGATGTATTTAAAAGCTAGTAAATTCTTCTTTAAATAGTACAACACTTGAAAGCCTGACATAATTTGCCCATGTCGAAGTTGTTGATTGGAGGAAGATACTTTTGTCTATTTCAGTATATTTCAGTCTTCAAAAGTTGTGGTCATGGCAAAAAGTCATCAAAGTAACAGGTGAGATTTTTATTTCAAACTTAGTGTACAAGTTCTTCTTTCACTGATTTCATAAGCTGTGATACTTGGAGAACTTACAGGTTCACCATGGTCACTCATTTACTCCAATAACTGGCATTCTCCCTCAGTTCACATTTACCACATTTTGGCCACTGACAAATATGGATGCCATCGCAAAGGCCTTAAGTTATTTTCCTTTTGTTGTCGTATGGACAGTAAAAGATAACGTTCTATTTTGTTTGAGGAGAGGGAATGTTTGGGATTACAAGTTTTAATCCATCAATTTTTAGCCTTTGCGATTGGCAAACATTGTATTAATTAATATGCGTTGCTTATACCATGTTCCACAGTCTAGAAGTGTGTGGCAGGTGATAGCTTGACCTCGCGCGGTCTACGGTTGGGCGGTATTAGTATACATGTATTTTAATTTTCATGTTTCAATTGATCAGTATTTTACATGTTTTACTCGCTCTTATTTCGGAATGATGACCACATGTCCTCAAACTGTAAGGAGACCATTCCTTTGATCTGGAAATTTGCTATCTTGGGTGACGGTGTGTCCGGGAAACTATTTTCCAGATATTCCGTGCATGTGTTCCGGTTTCAAAGCCTATCCGCACGAAATATTTAGTTGGTAATCTAGCCTTAGGCTGGGATTTTAGTATTTTTAGCTTTGTGAACCCGCTTTTTACTGATATTGGCGATTCTGTGTCTGCCCGGAGCCCAGAGTAGCCACTGGGACAGAAGAATAACCCCCTGTGTCCGCTAACCTTCTCTTGTGTTTGTGGCGTCTATCTGTGTTAGGCGTAGGGTTAACGTGCGAATAGGTAGGTTTGTCAACCGAAACGCCGGAATATCGCCCTTTTGGCACTGTCAAATTTTATCATGTTTGGTTTGGTCTCCACTGCATATCTTAACCATTTTTGATCCGTTAACATTTCTCGGTGGATTAACTATATGTGTGGTGTGTTGCCGTGTTTTATAAGGCTTCGTCAGTTTTAATGTAAACTTTGAGAACGTCCTTTTTTAAAACAGTGAAGTGTGTAGTGCTCAGTGTTTTAGCATAGTTCGTCATGAAGGACAACTAATAACCAGGTCAACCGGTTTTGGCTTGTACGACCTGTGACTAATCTATAGAACCCGGGATCGAGGATATATGTGCTATATAAGAGTTGGCTTGGCTCTATTTGGGGTTCTTGGGTTTTGGATTACTGAGGGTACACACCAGAGGTTTGTGCCATCCTGACCACCAGGACCGGTAAGTTCATCTTACTTGTGCCGGCACCACATAGTAACAGATCAAGAGTCGGTGTCACATTTAGTAAGACTGGGAGACAAGTTTGAAGGGGCGTCGGGGGCTAGACTGAATGTCGCCAAGAGCTCCGCTCTACCAGTTGGTAAATGGAAGAGTAGTCAATTACCAGTACCAGGTTTTAAGGTGGTTGACAATGCAAAGATTTGTGGTGTACATTTTGGAGACAATCAAGTGACTTTAAATAGTGAACATGTACTCAGCAAAGTTAGGAAGAATGTAACTTGTTGGTCAGGCAGGTACCTTAGTTTGTCTGGCAAAGGTGTTTTAATTAACACAGTGGCACTAACAGTTCTATGGTATATGGCACAGTGTATGGTATTATCATGGAGATGGAGGCACAACTCCGTCAGATCAAAGTGTACTATGTGCGTGACCGCCTCAGCGGGACCTCACCGGATTAGCAGAGGGATTAAGACAGGCTCGGTCTTGCTCGGCAACTATCGGTATTACGCCCATGCGCCGTAGTTACATTATCGCGACCGCTTGAAGAGATAGTGTATTGTGAATGCGAATTGATACTCAACCTCCCGCTGTTAGTAATATCACCAAGGTTGGTGCATGGCATTACACAACTGAACAGATCATTTATTCAGGCAGTATGTTAACTATGACCATGGGGGTAAATGCTCCGTTATCATTATTTGAATAAGATAGATTTCGGGGGAAAATAAATATAGAAAAAATGCCATCTTGTTCGTAGAAATGATGTCTGGATATATTTGATTTACTGGTAAATATTAACGTCTTTTATTTTAAAAACCATATGTCCAAATCTGTCGTATGTGAGTAAAAATCCATTAAAGGATACTCCACTTTTACGACCATATCGCGCATTTTGCGGCCCATCAAACTTGTTAGGGCCTATCTAAAAAATACCAGTTTGAATCCTTTCTTTATCTGAAACAAGTATGATAAGTATGAGGAAATTATTGAATCATTATTTAATTATTAAAACATCACATGACAGAATAAAACCATATACATGGATGGTAAAGATGTGTTAATTATTTCCTTCCTGTTCATAAATAAATTTAAAATTGTTCATAATGTTGAACAATTGAACGTATAAGCATGTATTGAAATGAATACTGCACGTGTACATAACTCTCCACGAACCCAGCCATACGTGGTATCCAACAGTATGTCAATATTTTGTTTATTATTTTTATAACATATTTAATTTAGACCGTTAACAAGGGCGTCTCGGCTAATAGTTGGATGAACTGGGATAACAGTTGATAATGAGACGTTAATTGCTCGGGCATTTGTTGATTGGGCTCATATCCAAGAATGGTAAAGATGTGTTGATTATTTCCTTCTTCATAACTTAATATAAAATTGGTCATAAGTTGAACTTATAAACATGTATTGAAATGACCACTGCATGTGTAAATAAAGTAAAGAAATAAACTCCCACGAACCCAGCCATACCTGGTATCCCACACGACAGTGTATGTCAATATATTGTTTTATTTATATTTATTTTTTTAATATACTCCATGCATTTAGATAGTTTACAAGGGCGTCTCCGCTAATAATTGGATGAACTGGGAGCTGTTTATAAGGAGACGTTGTAGAGGAATCGCTCAGGCATTTGTTGATTGGGGCCTGACGATTATTGCTGATCAAGTGCCAATTAGCTAATACCCTTAATATGGCACCTGAAGAGAAGAAAACGTCAAACTAGCGTTCCCATAAACCAATTATTTCGCTTTCCTGTTCATTGCTCCTCAATATGATAACCGATGGCTTAGAAAAATTTATTCTCTCTTATAGGCAGATTCATTTTTTCAGAGGTTAGAAATGCGGAAATTTAATTTATTTTGCCTTGAAAATGACCAATTTTCACATTTTGACAAAATTTTAAATGGGGATTTTTCCATCTATTTACTTGTGGATTATACTCGAACGAGCGACTGCTTTGTCTACGCGTTACCAGTGAGAATATGAACTTCCTTCCAAATTTTTGTAATATTTGGAAATGCGGAAATTACCGAAATCGATTAAAATGTTCGAAAGTAGTAAAAATGACAGTCAGTTTTCAACATGATGTAGTTAGTTTTAAAATTTATGTGCGATACTATTTTCCTATCACCATAATCCGCATTACTTCAAATTTCCTAATATTTGCTTTGCGCATAATTTGTATCCGGTAATTCAAACTTATTATCAATGCGCAGGTTAGAAGATTCACTTCCGCCCTGTTAATCAGTCGCCAACAGACCGGCGAATTTGTCAGGCGGTCACGCACATTGAACATCAAAGAAAGCGGCGCCCAATGTCAGCTATTCAGTAAACAAAGGCCCAGCGGGCGGTACTGCTGGCCAGGGCACCTCGCCTGAGAGAGTCGTGCCTCCATCTCTTTTCAGCTCCATGATATTATCAAACAAATGTATTGTACAGTCTGTTCAGAATGTTTTTAGATTTTTATGGGACGGCAAGCCCGAGGGCATAACACGCTCAGTCTTGTATAATGCGTTTGATAAGGGCGGTTTGAACATTCAAAATACTGAATGCAAATTGAAGACCTTTGCTGTTAAACATATGTTGAAATTATTGTATGGGACTGTATTGTATGGAACTATTTTTCTATTTACTGGATGGGTATTTCCCTTAAACGAATACGGGTTTGCTCGTCTCACTATTCCATATGCATTGGAACCTTCGAGGTTTTATAAATTTATTTTGTCAGCAATACAATATACAGGTTCTGCACTACCAGTACAAATGTATTGCAATAAGTTTGTTTACAATAGGTTTCTATGTAAAGTCGTTGATTTACCCCGGATCGTTGTAGCGAGACCCACCTTGCCATGGCCTATTATATGGAGTACTGTGTTTCATCCATTTATGGACTATAATCTTACAAATTTCGCATACAAACTGGTTCAAGATATTTTACCTGTAAAAGAACGTCTACTTAGGAGAAATGTCTGCACTGATGATGTTTGTGTCTTTTGTACAGGATCAGAAACCCAGGCCCATTTGTTTATACAATGTCCGATTGTACATAAAGTCTTTATACATTTCAGGCCAAATTTTTTGCGGTATGCAAGTTTTTTTCCTCGGTTGAATGAGAGCCACCTAATATTACATAAATTGTTTGATGTTCTTTTGGCTAATGAGGAACGTGTTGTTTATGTATATATGACCAATGTTATATTATTTTGTATTTGGTTTGCAAGGAACTGGGTGATATTTCAAAATTAGAAAAGAGATGCTAAGTCTATAATCAAAAATGTTGAACTTTGTATAAAGGATAGAATATTAGTCGACTTTGTCCGTTTAGATGGAGTAAAGTTC
Source organism: Hanleya hanleyi (assembly GCA_036873755.1). Taxonomy (NCBI): domain Eukaryota; kingdom Metazoa; phylum Mollusca; class Polyplacophora; order Lepidopleurida; family Hanleyidae; genus Hanleya; species Hanleya hanleyi. The sequence continues at coordinate 14,819 of JAVTVY010018293.1, forward strand.
AAGAAGATATGGCGTAGAAATAATGCCATTTGTACTATACAAAATTGTTTATCTTCTTGTAAATGGTTTTTTTTTTATCAAGACCTATAACTCAGGTATGTGTTTTTTGTGTGTTCGTAAGGGGTGCTTGCACTGTGCCCTGTTATAAAAACCAAATCAACAGCTAAAGTGTAAAAAAAAAAAAAAAAACGACCCCGACGAGACTCGAACTCGCAATCTTCTGATTCGAAGTCAGACGCCTTATCCATTAGGCCACGGGGCCTCCATAAATATGAAGGAGAATTTCTTGTTTCACTCATAGGCCTGAAATTGCATTCGATGGCGAGAAATTGAGTGATAACTCTGTTTTGATTATTTTGACATCTGACTGAATAACATCACAATCAAACTGGAGGACTAATGCAGTGTCAGATATATTAGGTTGCAGTACCCACCTAAATTATGTGCGGCTAAAAACAAGCTTAGGTTCGGGTCTTCAGCCATAAATAGATGTAAAATCATTAACCTTGTAAAAGTTAGCCCCAGCAGGGACATAATGATACTGTCATTAGGTCCCACGTACATCCTAGCCACCATCGTCGGGCCACCATCGTCGTGTAGAAGCCCGAATCGTGTAAACAATGATTTAGTTGCTCTTGCCTTACCATGCATTTTCCGATAAAACTTATCATTAGGTCCCTGTTGGGGCTATGTAAAAGTATATATTTTCTAAATGGGCGAACTCGTTCCATTATTTCAGGAGACCAGTGAGCTATTGGTATTGAAAAGGCTTGCGCTTGTATTAGTCTCCACCGCGCAAACCAGAAAACGGAAGGCAGAATCGGCAATACGATAAGATATTTATGCATGTTTACGTCAAGGGGAGTTAACGGAAGATAACTCTCATGAACCTCAAACAGTTAATTCGCAGTTATTCCCCCTAATTTACAATGCATTTCCTACAATATATGGTCTCCAATAAAGGGAAGTAAAAGTGCCTACAATGTAATTGCAATTGTAATTTGCGACTGGGTGTCAATGTTTATTTAATAATTAGGCCTCATGTTTCTTGTGCAAAAAAAAAATCCACAGTCTTTAATTCAATTCTCCATTAATTCAATTCATTGACTTTGATCTGTTTTGTCAATGTGACTCATAAATCTAATTCTACGTTAATTCATTTCGCCATCAAATCAACATTGTCAATTCGTCATTGATTCAATTCTTCAATTCTTGATTTATATATCGATTTTGTCAAGGTGTTTCATCAATATAATTCGCCGTTAATGTAATTCATCATTAATTCATTTCGTTATTTATCTAATTTGTCATTCAATTCGGCATTCAGTAAATTTGTCATTAATTCAATCGATTTTTATCTATTTTGTCAGTATCTCATAATCAATCTGATTCACCGTTAATTCATTTCACCATTATTCAATTCGTCACTCAACTAATTCATCATTCATTCAATTGGTCATTCAACCAATTCGACATTAAGACAATTCATCATTCAACTAATTTGTCATTAACTAAATTTGTCCTTAATTCCATTCACCATCCATATACTCGACTTCAATCTAATTCGCCCTTAATCTAATTCGTCAATAATTTATTTCGTTATTAATCTGATATTCCATCAATTCAAGTCGTCATTCAGTCAATTCGTCACTAATCCAATTCATAGTTAATATCTGACTTTTAATCTATTTTCTCAGTGTGTTTCATCAATCTAATTCATATTTAGTTCACCTCTTCATTGATTCAATCCGTCATTCAGCTGATTCGTCATTAATTCAATTCGTCATTCAGGCAATTCGTCATTAATTCAATTCATCATTAATCCTCTATTTTTAATCCATTTTGTGTTTCATCAATATAATACGCCGTTGATGTAATTCATCATTAATTCATTTCGTTAACAATCTAAATTGTCAACAATTCAATTCGTCATTAACCTAATTCGTACTTAATTCAATTCTCCAATAAATCAATTAATCATCAAATCGATTTTTATCTATTTTGTCAATGTATCTCAATCTAATTCGCCGATAATTTACTTCGCCATTAATTCAATTCATCACTCAACTAAGTCGTCATTCATTTAATTCGTCATTCAACCAATTTTGTTATTAATTCAATGCATCATTCAACTAATTCCTCAGTTAAATTCGTTATTCCATTCACCATTCATATACTCGAGATTAATTTGCTCTTAATCTAATTCGTCATTAATTCATTTCGTTATTAATCTGATATTTCATCAATTCATTTCGTTATTAAGCCAATATTTCATCAATTCAATTAGTCATGCATTTTGTCATTGTGTTTCATCAGTCTAATTCGTATTCAGTTTACCTCCTCATTAATTCAATTCGTCATTCAGTCAATTCCTCATTAATTCAATTCGTCAGTCAATTCATCATGAATTCAATTAGTCATGCATTCAATTCGTCATGAATTCAATTCCTCATTGATTCATCACTAATTAAATTAGTTCTGAATTCAATTCCTCATTAATCTAATTAATCACGATTTCAATTCATCATGAATTCATAACCAATTTAGTCATTAATTCAATTAATCATCAATTCAATTCTTCATCAATTCAATTCCTCATATCTTCAATTCATCATTATTTTTTTTTATAAAAATCGCGATATTTTTCATTTATTTATCAAAACATTTCTTTTCTTCTAAAATCGTAAGAAATCATGATTTGAAACAACTTTTCCCCGTCTTTATCTCCCTCTTTGCCCCCAACCCCTCCCCCCCGAATCTGAACAGTATGGGCAGCCACATGTAAAAAAATTTCTCCTCTGCTTTTTCAAGGGCTTGGAACCTTGTATTGTATCATAGAATTAGTGATGTGCTTGATTGCTGAATTTGAATGAAAAGCCTGAAATAATGCCTCATATGAGGTTTGTATGTTACAGATCGAATAATTTTGAAATTTTAAAAATTCTAGTAAAAATATACATCACTGAAATATGATAAAATACGCAGCATTAACAATTTTTTTAAGCTGTTTTTTTTTTGGTGTTTTTTTTTCCACTTCGTCTCCACTTTCTATTGCTTCTTTTCTCGCCACACCCTTGGCCTGAAGATCTGATCTCCACTTAGAAAAGGGTATGGTCTCTGTTTTACCACAGTATCTGTAGCCCATATACCGTTCATGCACAGGGCGAGTCCTTTCTTCTCCACACTTGGGACATTTGACTAGTCCAGCAGTCCGTTGGTACTTTGCTTTCGCCAGCCCTTCCTCTTTCTGTTGACCATTGGTGGCACCGCCTGACAGTAGGGGGAAGCAGCCACTGACTGCTGCATCAAAACAGTGGTGACATTATCAGTGGCAAACGAACAGGAGTAACCTCTGGTGGCCTTGGAAGTATAGGAATGGCTGCAGTGTCAGTCTGGAGCCTCCGACGTACCTTCAACTTTGCCATCCCAGGGGCATCCGGAAAGTGGAATTGTTGTACCTGAAAATTAGAAATTGAAACATGTAATATCAAGTACTCAACATTATTTCTGTATAATACCAGTCATAATGCTTCAAAGAAACCCTGTAAAAAAAACCTTTTGATCCTAATCTGAAAATTAACAAAAAATACAGGACAATATCTTGAATGCCACATGAGATAAATAATTTAATACATACCATTGCTGTATTGTTTTGATGTTAAGGCTTGGCAACTGGATGTCTGTTTGGCTCCTTATCCTCTGGTTGCCAAGTACCAATCTCTGGATGCAGGAATATGCATCCTTTATCAGGTTCCACCCGGACATGTAGATCTGCATGGTTCTGGACCGTCTGTCACTTGGGTATTCCTGAACCAACTTCTGAACAATGGCCTCCACATATCTGTTGCAGTCGGCCAGTTTGCTTGAGTGACATTAGGCCCTAGGATGGCTCTGTAAATATACAAATAAAATGTCAATTTATGTAATTATCTCATAAGAAGTTTTGCGGTCATAATGCACATGAATGCATAAACATTTAACTCCCTGTTATATTGAGAAAATGGAAATGTACATGCAATTAAATATTTCAAGTTCAATCGCTTGACACTGTAGTGTCAACATGTTTAGAAATCGGCAACTGCTGTGATTGGTCAGTTTAAATAAGTCCCTGATTGTCTGCAGTAATACCGATCAGCATATGGGAATAGGTCATAGCTAATTTGCTAAAGCAAGTAGACTCGGGAGAAGAATGAGTATAATCACTATAAAGAGGTCATTTATCAAGAAAGTCACAGGATTTACTCGCTTGAAATTGGAGTCCATGTCGGACCAGGGGGAGTGAACTCCATTGTGGCAGAAGACATAGGGTCAAACTACAAACGTCCTGAAATGAATGAACGATTGATTGAATGAACAAATGAATGGATGAATAAAAACACTCTGTCTGAAAACATAGATACAGACATGTACTCACGAGTGAGTGAATAGAATTTAGCGTCGCTTTCAACAATATTTCAGCTATATCGCAATGAACCAACTAAGCACCACCCAGTGAAGTTGCGTTCCACCTAATTCAACCGGTTGGGGAAAATACCTTGATCGAGGTATTATACCTTTATCGGGGTATTATACCTCTATCGAGATATAGGCATATACCTCGATTGGGTTATAGAGCTATGTCAACTTCAGTTTTTGTCAATTGATGGAAAATGTGGACATCCACACTTACCCTGGACTGTATGGATCTTTCAACAACATCTATGGCTTCATTGTTCCACGATTTTCACAGCAACTTATTGCTTCGTTTTATGCGACTAATCAATCAAATTAACCACTCTAATATTTCAAAAATGAAACATGGCTTGTGATGGCATACTTCCATCTCAAGTCCTATCCATGTTGCATGAATGTAGATGCACTGACTGATGAATACATTTGATTAAATTGTCTGATGCAATGCACAATCTCCTAGTATGCATACACATGGCAGGGTCATAATACCCAGAGCAGAGGTCTGTTTTTTATGTGCACATTCTAGCAGTTTAGATTATGTATCTGTCAGTTCAACTTGATTTATTAACTAGGCATTGCCTCTCAAATCCTGCATTTTGCGCATGACCTTGATATGGAAGTATGCCACCCCATGCTTTTTTCATTTACAGAATAAATTTCACCGAATATGTCATTTGAAGCCATGTTTCATTTTTGAAATATTGAAGTGGCTAGTTTGAATGATTAGTCTCATAAAACGAAGCAATACGTTGCCGTGAAAATCATGGAATAATGAAGCAATGGATGCTGTTGAAAGATTCATGCAGTCCGGCATGTGTGTGAATGTCCACATTTTCCATAAATATATAAAAACTGACATAGCCCTATACCCCAATCGAGGTATAGGCTAATACCTCGATCAAGGTATAATACCCCGATCAAGGTATAATACCTCGATCAAGGTATTTTCCCAACCTGTTCAAAGAAGAAATCTTCGAAGCAGCATGGAACCAGACACCCGGCCTCCATCGACCGTATAAAACACGGAGGACAGGACACAAGACAGGACGCTTGCATTCTGCAATAAAGACAAGTGATATTACAGAGCTAGACATCACATACTCACTTGATGTTGAAGTGGATGTCAGTCAGGAGGACTGAACTCTCTTGGGGCGGGAGACATTCTTGTGGCTCTAACTGCACACATCCTGAAATAAGGAATATTTTGTTTCTACCTTCTAACTTTAGTTTTGTAAAAACTAGCTTATTATAGATATTTAACAGATATTTGTATATTTTTATTTTAGTTAAACCGCACCACACTGTGATTTTTAAAATAGATATGCTAGTAAAGGTTGGTAGACTGAGATAGCATCTCTATACAAAATCCCATGCTTTATGTACAAACACACCTGTATGAAGCATGGGGTTTACCTGTGTTTCTATATTAAGCACTAGATTATGTAGACCCCATATTTCGACACTTCACCCTAAAACCACCCTTCACCCTGTTTTGAGGGCCTGTGTGGTTTGATATCTGTCGAGACAGACAACGTATTGTTGACAGATAGACGGTGTCTCCCTAAGAAACTCTTATCTCTATACCGGATTATCAATCCGAATGAACTGAGCAACAACAACACCGCCCGAAGTTCTACAACGAAATCAAGAGGGCGTTCTGCCTTGAAAAAATAGTCTCATCAACCACAAATTGCAGAAAATCTACAATAGACCATTTCAAACCGAATAAATCCGAAGGTAAAATTGTATTGACGGAAGCTCACGAGTTCAGAGATCGTCTGACCAATGGAATGCTCGGATTCTGGAAGCAAAATAACCCGGATGATTCTGAAGTCTGTCGGCAAAATGGGGAATCTTGTTCCCGTATTTTACCATTTATTACCTCCACACCGAAGAGCTCTTACGAATGGACAACTGAAATTATGGAGGTGCACATAGTAAATTTTGGTGTATTTGATATAAGAGTGGGAATAATGTAGCCTCTACGCACTGGTAGTTTTCTTTATCCCGTTACAAAACAACGAATTATTGTATTATACCGGCTAGTAGGTGTGAAGGTAAAATCGTCAAATAGCAGGAAGAGTACCCGTTTTGCACATACACACACGCCATGTTTCCTTCCCAGCGCACCCTCAAAAACACCGCTGCCACAACCTGAAGTGCCTAACGTGAAATAGATCTCTAAACTTAAATCGAAATATATTATAATATGACTGAAACATTGTCTTTTTTTCACAAATCTGGAGTGAACTCGACGAAAACTAGTTTATTATGGAAAGGAAGTTATCATTTTAGTGAGTATAATTATTTTGTTCACTTACCGGACAAACGCATTTTGTGGCAGTGAATGATTAGTGATGAGAAAAAGGCGGTCGATCTGCTTCCAGATTTCGATTGGTTACCAGAGATCACATGGTCTTGCGCCATGTGACTTGTGTCGTCGCTACGCTACACGGAATTTGCCGGGCTCTGTGAAAAGGTCTATACTCACCGCGCAGTATTTCGAACGAACAGGTGAATGCTATAGATTGTTGTTTGTTGTTTACTCAAGCAAACCGGTCACTCTCGAATAAAACTTTAATTTCTGCTGGAAGGGTCACGTGTGAGAATGTGTGGTTTTCATTGGCGCGCAAACTTTAGCCTGTGGTTCTGATAGGCCAGCCTTCCTGGTTTCTGTGGTTCTGATTGGATGATGAAACGACTTGTGAGTGAAATCAAGCGCTACGCTGTTTTCCCGTACGTCGGCACGTCGTTCTCGTACATGTATCTGTTAGACGTTCCCGTACGCCACAACGCCGTTCACCACGTCGTTCTTTTATACCTCCTTATCAGGGTCGTCAAGTTCGACAGTCCCGGTCTCCATTTCTAGATCTTTCTCTTGATCGTCATCGAGGCTTCGACGTTTGTTCGCCTGCACATCTCTCGACTTCGGTGTTTTTTGTCTTTTAGTCGGTATTCTTTGCCTTTCTTCTGACAATTCGGTTGAGTCTTCATTTTCGTATGGTTGACCTCCATCGTTTTGCGAGACGCATATCTTCTTATACCCATTCATCCTCGTCTTCGGCGTTTCCTACGATTCACCATCGTCGGTTTGAGTGGCAAGTCCTTCCGTTCGGAGTCAACATTGCCCTTGTATCACTTCACCAGTCATGGCGTTTTTCTCCATCTCGGGGCTTTCACATCGAGGTTTATTTAGGTTCGTCGTTACTTTGGGGCAGTTTTTCGGCACTCTCCATCAAGTGCTTCGTCCCCCGTTAGACCGTTGGACCAGTATTTAGACGTTGGCACTATAGTTGTTTTATCATCAACTCATAGGGCTATTCATTTCTACACAGGACGTTACTCATTACGGATGTCTCCTAGTTCGGCCACTGCAGTACCATCTGTCTTATCTTCAGACGTCCTCCCTCAATCCATTAGTGCCGGTATTGATGTCTCTACATCCACTTCTGTTTTCGTGGCAGTCCCGCCTCAACGTCATGCGGGGAGTTCCCTTACGATTTCCTTCTTCGGATCACCATCTCTACACCGATGCTTCAGAGATCAGTTGGCGAGCCATCTGGACGGACTGGAGGTGTCCGGCAGATGGTCTAGGTTGGACGCCAGACTTCACATCAACCTTCTGGAGATGAAGGCAGTCTTCCTAGCAGTTCAGCATTGGAGTTGGCATCTCGTGAAATCATCCCTTCTTATCACTACAGACAACTCTACTGTCAGTGCTCACATCAACAAGATAGGTACCACCCGATCTTTTCTCAACGTTTCGTCTGGTGTGGGATCTTTACGACTGGGCTCTCATTCATCTCTGTCATCTCAATGCTCACCATGTTCCGGGTCGGCTCCATGTCTTGCGGCGCCTTTCTCGTCCCCGACACCGTGCTAATCAGACCGAACGACATCTTCATCTGGAGGTCTTCCGCCAGATTTGCAGCATCTGGGAGACCCTCTTGATCGACCAGTTTGCGACGAGGTACAATGCGCTGCTTGCCCTCTTCGTCAGTCCGATTCTGGACCCTCCAGTTTTCGCCATCGACACCCTTTCTATCGCTGGGACAACTTCCTGGCTTATGCCTGCCCGCCCATGGCCCTGATTCAGGAAGTTCTTCTAAGATTACTCGGCACGACTGCGTCATTCTGCTCGTGGTTCCGAGGTGGCCTCGTCGTCAGTGGGTTTTCCGGTACTGGTTCCACTTCTCACCGCTTCGCCACGTCGTCTTCCAGTTTGGCCCAGCCTGTTGCGTCAACCTCACGGGATATTACATCACAACCAGCGAATTGGTCTCGCATTTCCTTTCGTCCCGTCCCTGAGTTCATCGCCAAGAGTGAGGCTGTGCGCCAAGGTCCTTGTGCTCAACGTTTGTACTCTATCCGTGCTTTATCAGACTTTGTTCGTGACCTTGAGGACGACATCCTGTTATGCCCTGTACGAGCCATACGTCACTATCTCACTCGTACCGACCCTGGTCGGGGTTTCTCGTCGTCTATTATTCCTGTCTCTTCAGCCTACTGCAGTGCGTGACATTACCAAGAATACTATTGCTTCTTGGTTGAAGAAGACTATCAAGTGGTCATATCAACTTGCCATTGACGCTCCCCCACTTCTGGCCTCTGCTTCTTCCCATGAAATTCGTGCCATCACTACATCATGGCCTTTATGGAAGAACCTATCCCTTCATGACATTGTCCAGTCCTGTGCATGGATGGCCAATTCTACGTTCACCGATTTCTATCTGAGAGATATGTCAGTACAATCGGATAGAGTGACCACGTTTGGGCCGCTGGTGGCTGCCGGGCGCAGCAAGTCCGTCAATGTGTTGGTGTTGCTCTATTAACACCCACTGCGTCTCCACGACCTGGGTTTTTCCTTCTATTGAGTATTGTGTATCACATTTACAATCAGGTTTTTGATTTTAATCCACGAGTACCCTCAGCGTCTTCGACCCGGGTTCTCTCTGGGTGAGTTTTAGTGCGCTGTAAGCCTAACATGCAGTCAGTCAACTTACGGCATCATCACAGCTAATCACATGTCCACCTTATTACATGATCGCCTCAACAGGTCAGCCTGTTGCCAACTCGCAAGACATCTATCACAATGGTGAGTATTGGTTTTTAGGTATACTTTGTGTCAATTTCGGGTTTAAAGTACAGAGAGTTTGGTGCATGAGAGGCAGCTGCTGTCAACTCACAAGTCATCTTACAAGACCCGACACATTTGTGAGTACTACTTTCAGGTTTACTAGTGTCAGCAACAAGGGACGTAAGACGTAAGATGGCTTGTGGACTTAAAAGAGTGGTATAAGATGGGCACCTTGTATACGATGTTGCCGGGGTGTACATGACCACTTCTATTCGTTATACACTGATTACCACTTGAATACTCACAGCGCCACCGGCCCGAGTTCCTTCGTGGGGGTAAAATTGTGCACCACATCCACGATCACGGTTTGCATGGACGAGTAATTAGTGGCCACATTCATTCAATCTCTTATGATTACTCCATGACTACCCACAGCGTCACCGACCAGGGTCCCTCTTGTCGAGTACTAGTGTGCCATGTCCGTGATCATCTCAGCGGTTACTATGCCTGCTATTGGAACTACAACAAGGCCGAGGTTCCCACCTCCATATGTTGGTAGTGGGCCATAAGCAACAGACATAAATATTAAACATTTATAAACAATGTTAGTATTTATTATCAAATCAAACCTGCTGTTGCTTTGATTACCCTCCCATCCTGCCCCTCGCTCCACGGCCTTGCACACCACACGTCTTGGGCTATAAGAGTGAGAAAGAGGGAGATTCAGGAAAGTGCAGGGGCTTAGGGAGCTCAGCCAGCTCAGCTAGGTTACTTAAGGGGAGACAACTTTCAGTTTTAATTATTTGCAAAGGATATTCCTAAAGGAGATAAGGCCATAAGCAACAGCAGGTTTGATTTGATAATAAATACTAACATTGTTCATAAATGTTTAATGTTCACGTGGCGGCTAAGATGAATTCGGCAAGTGAACAAGTGTGAGGCATTCCAGTCCACCATACATTAGGCGTGACACGCCGGGACCTCAAAATGTGTGGTCCATCGCCGGTAACCAACGTTTCTGTATGTTCAGATGCCCTTGTGTTCCGGCACAAGCTGAATGTCCGCAGATACGCTTGGGCCCGTAGAGCTCGGTTTCGACTTCGTCAGGTTATTTGATAGTGTAGATATTTGTATGAAAATTTACCGGACAGATGTCTCTGGTTAATTTGGCTGACCGGATGATTTGACTTTATTGTTGGTTTTAGGGTTTATAAAAACAAAAAACAAAATGTTGTGATTTTAGTGTTGGTCTTAGGGTGTACATCCGAAAAATTAGAAAAGGGTTTTAGGGATTATAAATACAATATCTTAAATTTAGGGATTTGTGATAGTTGTTTTGAATTGGGCGGGAAGTCGACAGTTGAGAATCAAGCTGATCAGGTGTATCTGGATTTTATATCTCCTTTAACCGTCCTGGATTTCCTTGATCCAATTTATTAACCTTTTTATGTCTCCAAGGTGAATTCTTCCTTTTGAATTTATGGTCTTCGGGTGACGCAAAGGTGACGTCACTCTTATCTCCTGGACTATATTTGGAAATTATATGGTAACCTGTTTCTCCTGGAGAAGTGATTTTGTATCTTCGTCTTCAGCGCCGGCCTACAGCAGAGTTTTCGAAACTCATCGTGCCAGTGGCCCAGTATCTTACGGAAGCGTATTAGTGCCAGTGTGGAAAAAATATTCCGAGATTTATCTCCTAATTAGGACTTATTATCTCCTAATTAGGTGATAATTATCTATGGGCTATAGGATACAAGGTGCACCACAGGTGTGTGTGCGCATGCGTACAATGACGTCACTTCCGAGCTCCAAGAGCTCCAAGCTCCGACTCGGGAGCTCCGGGAGTGCGGCATGCCCAACGCTCGTCTTAAGGCAGTGATGCCCTAAACGCAGTGACGCTCTAACGCTAGTGAGTGAATGCGCGGGCTTCGAGCTCCCGACTGCCCCATCCTTGAGCTGAATGGCGACCCCACGCACAGGTCCACCATGAAGACCAAGCGTCACTTGGAAGAGTATATGGGGTTACCACCCACCGAGGCTCTGGAAAATGCGATCAGAATGCGCAAACAACTGTTTCAGGACATGATGCCTGAACGGTATCCTGGCCTTCCCGGCAATGCTTAGGTCACACCGAAAGAAGATTGAACTTTCTCAAAGGAAGGCTTTTGATTGGACAAGAGCCTACTTGAAGTGTAAACATACCCAACGCGGTTCACCCAGGATGGGTATGATGTACTGGAGGGGAAAATAAAATGTTTGACTTGTCATCCTTGTTGTTTTCTCATCTGTATCATGGTATTATGACGCATGGGAATCGACCACCAGCGTATTGAAATCTCATTGACAAGGGACTACTTTCTGTGCGCGGAGGCTTCTCCACGGACATGACCGCATCACCGTCGGACATGACCGCATCACCCCGGAGGAATACATCCTCGGACGTCACTTGTGGTCACGTGACCGGTAGTGACCTTTGCCGGAACTATAGCGGCCTTGACCTTTCCATTGGGGTAAACCATTCTTTGCATAACAACCTTGCACCCTTCCCGACTAAAAGTGGTTTGGTCAAAGGGTTACGGTGTTTGCATACTACTCGCGATATAGCTGATAAATGGGGCAACAACCGATCACAATTATCTCCTAATTAGGAGATAAGTCCTAATTAGGAGAAGTCCTAATTAGGAGAAGTGTCCTAATTAGGAGATAAGTAATTAGGAGATAAGTCTCGGAATTTTTTTTTTCACACTGCCACTAATACGCTTCCGTAGTATCTTGTAGAAGGATGATGTGGCGCATCTGTAGAGTTTTCTCCATCTTATCACTATTGGGAGAAGAGTGTCGATGAAAATTCGGCCAGAGATCACTATCTATATCCTTTTGGAATATCGTCTAAAAGGTCACCGGATTTATCCACTGTTTTGTAGGGAGGCGGGGGGGGGAGGAGGAGAGATACCTGTCCTTGCATTAAGGCTTTCCCTCGGGTCGTGTTCAGGTTGAATGTTGGGTTTTTCCAGTCATACGCTGGGGAGATCGGGCTGGTACATGACACCGCGTGGGGGAGTGCTTGCAGGATGTATGGACTCACGCTAAATTTCCAAATTGTGGGACCTTTCAAATTCTTGATTCATAAAGGACGTCTAAATTCAAAATTGTTGGGGCATAGAATTTCTTTTGGCAAAAGAGTTAATAAAAAAAAATGTTGGACATGAAAATGGATTAAGGTACATATTTTCGGAAAAATGCTGAAAGTAGAAATTACTAGAGAAAACTTACATTAATAGTTTGTACCCCGGTGAGGGTGGGAGATAGCTCACCCCTTGCAGGGGCCTATTTTAATTCATTGTAGGGTTTTACTTCATATAGTTTGACGGAGCGGGTAATAGCTCAGCCCCATCGGCAGTTATGGCACATTTTATTATTCAGTCCTTCGATTGTGAGCAGGGTAATAATTTGATCCTGTCTCCGTAGTTTTGAGGGATGGGAGTGTAATATTTTGTAAATAATTCCCCTACGGGAGAGGTAGCGCATGATTCCCATAGGGAGGATGGGCTATTTCTATGGTATGCAATGTTTTGTTTGGTTGTAGCGCAGTTTTTGTATTTTAAAAAAGTGGGCTGCTTTAATTGGGGGAAAATGCCTGGATTGAAAAGTATGCTATTTGTAGTGCACCTTTTATATATTTAGGTGGACTCCTGTTTCTATGGATGCCTCGACATGAGTAAATAGCACCTGTGCGTGTAATCATGTCATGGGTGATTATGATGTTTGTCTTGGTATGATTGACGCATAACGTCATAGTCTTGTACATTTATGGCGACGCAGAATGGTGTTGCAAGTTGGAATGGCAGCATTCCAGTTCAAAATTTAGGTAGTTTTATGCACTACTTTTCGGCGTATTTACACCTGTGTATTTCCTGTGTATTCCTGCGACCCCTCGGGCGGTCTGACTTTTGGCCCCACAGGTCAAAATCTCCTTTTCTGTATTTGAAGATGTAGTGCAGAGTAGGCCTAATGTTATGTTGACAAAGCTGGAATACAGATCTCTTAATCGTGCCGGATGTAAATAATTCGTATCTTAATTCTGTTGACTGGTTTCTATTTGTTAATTGGTTTTACTCGCAAGCAATTTGTTTTTATTGCTTATCCTACATGTAGAGCTGCACCAAATTGATATTGCAGAGTCGACGATCGCTTGACCCTGTAAAACAGGTGTCAATTGCTGGTGATCGCTTTCCACCGTAGCTCTGTTAAGGATAGGAATAATATCTAGTTTTTTCCACAAAGATGAAGAATGTAAACCTTTTTGATTCGGTATTTTCATTTCTGGAGGAATCGCAGAAGTTATTGTTTACGTTTGAATTTCTTGGTTGTAAATCTAGTGAGCTTCAAGTTCTCACTTTGATTAATAATGTCAATCGATTTGATCGTTTTCAGCATGATCAATTGTTCTGAGGACTTATCATGCATCTCTGAATACAGGAAAGCGTATGGTTTTGATGCGAGCTTATATCACATAACTTCGCTTTGTCATTTAGCGGAAATAAAATGCATCCATTCGGCATCTGCTTGCACAAAAACACCGGTTAAATTGTTTTGTTTTTTTGTATTTTCTGTTTCTATGCAGTATACGAAATGAACAGTTTTGCACATTTCAGTCGGCGCATTTGTCGCTGGCAGTCTGGTTTGTGGTCTATGTTTTATGTAATATTCCAGGCCCAGGCCTTGCATTATTGGCAAGCCTCGCGTTTCGACGCATTAATTGTTGTACTCCACAAACTATTATCCTTTGTTTCGAGACTTGTACAGCCTACACTTGTACAGCCTGTCTGATACTGACGTACCTACATGTAGTTCCGGTGTCTACCTGTCTGGCCTTGATGCAGTCCGCAAGATCACTCGCAAAATTCTACTTGGCGCTGCACGGCGTGAAGATGACCGCGTAGTTCTTCAGAGTTCAATTTCATTGGAATTCTTGCGTGTCGTTAAGGCCTTTGCGATGGCATCCACATATCAGTGGTAACAACAACAGTATTCCGAAAGAGATAAAGGGGATATATAATATTCAAAATTTGAATGTCCATGTAATTATTGGTCATGAAATCCCAAGTAATTAAAGTTTGAAAATTTTAAGAAAAATATTTGTGGTGTAATTATAAAAACATGACGCAAAAGAATTTGCCAAAATATGAAATCTCGCTTTCGACTAACAGACGTTCAAAGAGTGATGTAAATGTACATGAACATATTAGGTTTGACATGCGCGAATAAAAATCGATTTTCCTTCATCATATGAAGGTACAACTAACATGTATGACCACGTGCATTTGAGTTCGCCATTTTGAATTGGAAACGGTGATCTTGTAAACCTAGCACAAATGTGGATATTTCTAAGCGTAGAAAGATGGGAAATGCTACATTTTTGGATGATAACAAGCTGAGGTCCCTGCAACAATGATTACTCGGTCTGAAAAGTTTCTATTAAAGGTAATGTTGCCAGATTTATGATATTTACCAGGACATCACTGCGAGTTTTCCTTCACAAACGTAACCGGAAGTGCTAAACATTCCTCCGCAGCGCTCGGGAAGAACACATCATTGGATGTAATATTAAAAAGAAAATAAGCCTGTACTAAATAGTGAAATATTTTATAATGCATAAAACGAGATATTTTGACGTTAGAAGAAAAAGTCTAATGAATTAAATTTTGAACATAGGTGCTGAACTTCTTACTTCCGGCGCAATGGATCCCAATGTAGTAATTCGCCGGCGGGTCTATTGTTCCTGTATGACAGTTGAAGAAAAATTCATATTTACAGGTAAATATAATGACGATTTATGAACAACTGAAGAGGATTAGTATTACATGTAATTGTGCACGTTTATGTCTTTTGATCAACGATCGGACAGGAATAAAATTAGATTCTGTGCCTTTTCCTTGGACTGATTTGGGGTTTGGTGGTGTTACGTAAGGTATGTATATTTCAAGACGGTGTACAAAATGCTGCGAGATTTAAACTTACAATTAAATTATGACATTTAGCACATGGATATTTCATTTTATATTACGAACTAATCTCTATCACGTTATATGTCAAAAATAGTTGGTTAATTTTATTCAATTTTTTGATTGAAAACCACGTGTAAAAATGTATGGTGGGCTGTTGGTGCATGATGTTACACGTGTGGTACTGTTGGAGGAAATTGTGAATCAGTCAATAGTTTTTCGTGATATTATGGATCGCAAACATAGAAGATACAGGAGAAAATTTGGTAGTGCCAGTGGAAGGCCAGTTGGCAGTGTCATTATAGGTCATGCCATGCCTAGTGAAGAAAATTATGTGGAATCGAGTCAACTGAGGCTATTCAAGGTCTTACCATCAGATGGCAGACTTCTACTTCCGAGACAGATGAGTAGTAGGGAAAGGGCAAATCTATTAGTATAAACGGTGCAGGGCCATGTTGTAGGTATAGGGAAAATGCTGGGAATAAGGGGTATAGTTATAGTGGATAAGAAGTGGTCGTAATGTTAAAGGTATAGGGAAATAAGGGATAATGTTACAGGTATAGGGAGCATGGAATGAAGATGTTTGATGCAATGGATGACGTCACATTTACAGAGTAGTGAAGGGGTCTTGGGTTGTACGTTTTGGGTTTGAGGCGGGCCATCCTTGGTCCAATTGGATCATGTGAGGTATGAAGCATTCCTGAAGATGTGTGTTCTCATTCCTTAACAATACTAAAACACTATGGGTATTATGGCCCACCATACTTTTTATGCCTGCTTCAAAGTAGTCCGGCAACTTTCTCAAATGGCTGCCTTCCCTGCTGTAATTTGGATGTATTTAAAAGCTAGTAAATTCTTCTTTAAATAGTACAACACTTGAAAGCCTGACATAATTTGCCCATGTCGAAGTTGTTGATTGGAGGAAGATACTTTTGTCTAGTTCAGTATATTTCAGTCTTCAAAAGTTGTGGTCCTGGCAAAGAGTCATCAAAGTAACAGGTGAGATTTTTATTTCAAATTTAGTGTACAAGTTCTTCTTTCACTGATTTCATAAGCTGTGATACTTGGAGAACTTACAGGTTCACCATGGTCACTCATTTACTCCAATAACTGGCATTCTCCCTCAGTTCACATTTACCACATTTTGGCCACTGACAAATATGGATGCCATCGCAAAGGCCTGAAGTTATTTTCCTTTTGTTGTCGTATGGACAGTAAAAGATAACGTTCTATTTTGTTTGAGGAGAGGGAATGTTTGGGATTACAAGTTTTAATCCATCAATTTTTAGCCTTTGCGATTGGCAAACATTGTATTAATTAATATGCGTTGCTTATACCATGTTCCACAGTCTAGAAGTGTGTGGCAGGTGATAGCTTGACCTCGCGCGGTCTACGGTTGGGCGGTATTAGTATACATGTATTTTAATTTTCATGTTTCAATTGATCAGTATTTTACATGTTTTGCTCGCTCTTATTTCGGAATGATGACCACATGTCCTCAAACTGTAAGGAGACCATTCCTTTGATTTGGAAATTTGCTATCTTGGGTGACGGTGTGTCCGGGAAACTATTTTCCAGATATTCCGTGCATGTGTTCCGGTTTCAAAGCCTATCCGCACGAAATATTTAGTTGGTAATCTGGCCTTAGGCTGGGATTTTAGTATTTTTAGCTTTGTGAACCCGCTTTTTACTGATATTGGCGATTCTGTGTCTGCCCGGAGCCCAGAGTAGCCACTGGGACAGAAGAATAACCCCCTGTGTCCGCTAACCTTCTCTTGTGTTTGTGGCGTCTATCTGTGTTAGGCGTAGGGTTAACGTGCGAATAGGTAGGTTTGTCAACCGAAACACCGGAATATCGCCCTTTTGGCACTGTCAAATTTTATCATGTTTGGTTTGGTCTCCACTGCATATCTTAACCATTTTTGATCCGTTAACATTTCTCGGTGGATTAACTATATGTGTGGTGTGTTGCCGTGTTTTATAAGGCTTCGTCAGTTTTAATGTAAACTTTGAGAACGTCCTTTTTTAAAACAGTGAAGTGTGTAGTGCTCAGTGTTTTAGCATAGTTCGTCATGAAGGACAACTAATAACCAGGTCAACCGGTTTTGGCTTGTACGACCTGTGACTAATCTATAGAACCCGGGATCGAGGATATATGTGCTATATAAGAGTTGGCTTGGCTCTATTTGGGGTTCTTGGGTTTTGGATTACTGAGGGTACACACCAGAGGTTTGTGCCATCCTGACCACCAGGACCGGTAAGTTCATCTTACTTGTGCCGGCACCACATAGTAACAGATCAGGAGTCTTGTCACATTTAGTAAGACTGGGAGACAAGTTTGAAGGGGCGTCTGGGGCTAGACTGAATGTCGCCAAGAGCTCCGCTCTACGTAAAGGAGAAAGACCGAGTAACAGTACATTCGCGCCTCGTCGATTCTTTTTCACGAATGTACAGTTACGAGGTCTTTCTCCGACTTAAACGTTAGTCTAACGATAATGTATTTACTTCTTCGTCTTACACGAAGAATGAAATGAGCTCTGTCAAACCGAACAAATTGCCATGATATAGGCCCAGTTAATTACATGTGTGGAACCATTCGAACAATAACTGCAAAGGGCCAAGTACGCACACCGTAACCGATTGACGGCGTCCTACATGATGCATACGCATTTACGCATACGCCTACCTGGGCTGCTGTTTATCTATTCAACACAGGAAAATCGTTCCCCGATGTCGTAGGCGATAAATAACTTACACAATGGCCGTATTATGTAACACATCATGGTTGTTTCAGGGCAAACAACACATTTGCACACGAAACAAAACTTCCACAACCCGTTTGACTGGTCCGTAACTCTCACGTTATCGTTACAAAGATTTGTAACAAAAAAATATATGTAATTGATATATACGTGTCACAATCTACATTACGTGAAACGCATATGAAGCAAAACATGCAGACATACAAATTACATATCCATATGTCCATACGCATGATCTCATACGATACCAGGCCCATAATTAACGGAATGTCTGACAGGAATTCACGTTTACCGGTACACATTTCACTTGTACCCACACATATACGTGCGGCAGAAAATTAATGTGTTACGATATACAGACGCGTCATATTTTGACTGCTTAGTCTGCAATCAAGGCACGGCAGGCGACAACCAAAGATTAGACCTATATTTGAGGCAGTCGGTGTTTTAATGTATGTATATGAGAAGGCAGAAAGTGTAACACTCACAAAAAGAAATCGTGACCGAAATCAGAGAAACTACAGAAATAGAACGCTTATCGGACTGCTATTCGGAGTTAAAGGTTTATGCCATTCCTACATGTATATGCAATTTGCACATTTATTACATTGTAGTCGGCATGGTATCTTTCTGGGTTGTGTTTTCTTCGCTCGTCTACTGTTTTTTTAAAGAACATTACTTAATTTCACCTGTTAGTTCCGGCTGAATTGACTAAGTCCAATTCGCTTGTTGCAGTGCTGTTTGTCATTTGTACATTTCAGGAGACCGACATCGAGTAGTCTATTGCCCCATTCGTGTCTTCTTACATGCTTTAACTGACGGACGCGTTTCTTTCCAGAGAAAGAATGTACACTTGCTGTACATTCGTGAAAAAGAATGTACACTTGCTGTACATTCGTGAAAAATAATGTACACTTTTAAAAATAGAATGACGTCACAACTAGCGTTTAACTATTGGTAAATGGAAGAGTAGTCAATTACCAGTACCAGGTTTTAAGGTGGTTGACCGTGCAAAGATTTGTGGTGTATATTTTGGAGACACTCGAGTGACTTTAAATAGTGAACAATGTGCCCAGCAAAGTTAGGAAGAATGTAACTTGTTGGTCAGGCAGGTACCTTACTTTGCGTGGCAAAGGTGTTTTAATTAACACAGTGGCACTAACAGTTCTATGGTATATGGCACAGTGTATGGTATTATCAAACAAATGTATTGTACAGTTTGTTCAGAATGTTTTTAGATTTTTATGGGACGGCAAGCCCGAGGGCATAAAACGCTCAGTCTTGTATAATGCGTTTGATAAGGGCGGTTTGAACATTCAAAATGCTGAATGCAAATTGAAGACCTTTGCTGTTAAACATATGTTGAAATTATTGTATGGGACTGAGGCGAATTGGAAGTATTTTTCTATTTACTGGATGGGTATTTCCCTTAGACGAATACGGCGAGTTTGCTCGTCTCACTATTCCACATGCATTGGAACTTTCGAGGTTTTATAAATTTATTTTGTCAGCATGGGATGAATACAATATACAGGTTCTGCACTACCAGTACAAATGTATTGCAATAATTTATTTACAATAGTTTTCTGTGTAAAGTCGTTGATTCACCCCGGACCGTTGTAGCGAGACCCACCTTGCCATGGCCTATTATATGGAGTACTGTTTCATCCATTTATGGACTATAATCTTACAAATTTCGCATACAAACTGGTTCAAGATATTTTACCTGTAAAAGAACGTCTACTTAGGAGAATGTCTGCACTGATGATGTTTGTGTCTTTTGTACAGGATCAGAAACCCAGGCCCATTTGTTTATACAATGTCCGATTGTACATAGTGCTTATACATTTCAGGCCAAATTTTTTGCGGTATGCAAGTTTTTTTTCTCGGTTGAATGAGAGCCACCTAATACATAAATTGTTTGATGTTCGTTTGGCTAATGAGGAACGTGTTTATGTATATATGACCAATGTTATATTATTTTGTATTTGGTGTGCAAGGAAGCGGGTGATATTTCAAAATTAGAAAAGATATGCTAAGTCTATAATCAAAAATGTTGAACTTTGTATAAAGGATAGAATATTAGTCCACTTTGTCCGTTTAGATGGAGTAAAGTTCAAGAAGATATGGTGTAGAAATAATGCCATTTGTACTAGACAAAATTCAAAAGTGTTTTTCTTCTTGTAAATCGTTTTTTTTTATCAAGACCTATAACTCGGGTATGTGTTTTTTGTGTGTTTGTAAGGGGTACTTGCACTGTGCGCTGTTATAAAAACCAAATAAACAGCTAAAGTGTAAAAAAAAAAAAAAAAACGACCCCGACGAGACTCGAACTCGCAATCTTCTGATTCGAAGTCAGACGCCTTATCCATTAGGCCACGGGGCCTCCAGAAATATCCAGGAGAATTTCTTGTCTCACTCATAGGCCTGAAATTGCATTCGATGGCGGGAAATTGAGTGATAACTCTTCTGTTATGTTTATTTTGACATCTGACTGAATAACATCACAATCAAACTGGAGGATTAATGCAGTGTCAGATATATTAGGTTGCAGTCCACACCTAAATTATGTGCGGCTAAAAACAGGCTTGGGTTCGGGTCTTCGGTATTAATAGATGTAAAATCTTTAACCTTGTAAAAGTATATATTTTCTAAATGGGCGAACTCGTTCCATTATTTCAGGAGACCAGTGAGCTATTGGTATTGAAAAGGCTTGCGCTTGTTAGTCTCCACCGCCCAAACCAGAAAACCGAAGGCAAATAGGAGGGAGTGGAACAAAATCGGCAATACGATACGATACGATATTTATTGCATGTTTACGTCAAGGGGAGTTATCGGGAGATAACTCTCATGAACCTCAAACAGTTAACTCGGTTATTCCCCCTAATTTACAACGCATTTCCTACTATATATGGTCTCCAATAAAGGGAAGTAAAAGTGCCTACAATGTAATTGCAATTGTAATTTGCGACTGGGTGTCAATGTTTATTTAATAACATTTATTTAAAAACATCTTTTTTGAGTAAAAAATAGTTTTCTTGCAAATTTCTTGGATTTTCTTGAGTTTCTTAAATAGAAAAAATACATTATTCCCTCTGATACAATGTTTAGAAAGTTCCGAACAATGATTAGTATGACGTTTAGGGGGATAGTTTCGGGCAGTTATTGGGCATTTCCAAAGTTTATAAATCTGTTTCAATTTTTACCTTGCCAGTAAGATATGATTTTATTCTCAAACCAGAAAACATAAGAAAAACCTTCCAATTTCTTAAAATGGGATCCTGACAAGAATTATTATCTTAAATTTTCTCAAAATTTTAAGAAATTGTAAGAAAATAATTCTTGTCAGGCTCCCATTTTAAGAAATTGGAAGGGTTTTCTTATTTTTTTCTTATTTGAGAATAAAATGATATCTTACTGACAAGATAAAAATTAAAACAGATTTATAAACTGTGGAAATGACCAATAACTGTCCGAAACTATCCTCCTAAACGTCATAATAATTATTGTTCGGAACTTTCTAAACATTGTATCACAGAGAATAATGTATATTTCCTATTTAAGAAATTCAAGAAAATCTAAAAAAAATTTGCAAGAAAATCATTTTTGACTGTGTAGGCCTCATGTTTCTTGTGCGGTACTCTCAGTCAGCCTAATAGAATGCGGACTAAATTATGCTTTTTCTCAAGCAAAATACTTTATTTATGCTGCAAAATATAACAACCCCATGTTACACTTTATTTAAGAAGACCCTCAGATGGCAATGTGATCTATTAAAAAAACCCACCAACATAAGATTTCAGAAGATATCAGTTTATTTATTACATCACTAAATTGATAAACCAAAATTAGATCACAAAAAAGAATACTTGTACTGTGTTTGAGGAAATTTCTGTCTCCCAAATGAAAGGCGAAATTTGAATGAATGGTCTGTGTTGTCAATGTGTCTGATGTCCCTCTTGCAAAGACAAGAATTTTTTTTATGAAATTTATTATTGATATATTCATTGATTTTCTTTTTGTCTAATTGTCTTCTGTTCAAGTCATTTGGCATCGGTAAAACCGAAATGTATATCATGATCTGCTTCTTTCATTTAGTGATAGTGTCTGTTTGGTTCCAGATCACGGGAGCTAACAAAGCATGTGAAATGTGGTC
Source organism: Hanleya hanleyi (assembly GCA_036873755.1). Taxonomy (NCBI): domain Eukaryota; kingdom Metazoa; phylum Mollusca; class Polyplacophora; order Lepidopleurida; family Hanleyidae; genus Hanleya; species Hanleya hanleyi. Next base: position 37,271 of record JAVTVY010018293.1, read on the forward strand.
GTATGGCAAATAAATGCCCAGTGGTATGTCCAGGGCTTAACTGAAAAAAAGAGTTTCTTGTTCAAAAAAATTCCACGAGTCTTTAATTCAATTCTCCATTAATTCAATTCATTGACTTTGATCTGTTTTGTCAATGTGACTCATAAATCTAATTCTATGTTAATTCATTTCGCCATCAATTCAACATTCAGTCAATTCGTCATTGATTCAATTCTTCAATTCTTGATTTATATATCGATTTTGTCAAGGTGTTTCATCAGTATAATTCGCCGTTAATGTAATTCATCATTAATTCATTTCGTTATTTATCTAATTTGTCATTCAATTCGGCATTCAGTAAATTCGTCATTAATTCAATCGATTTTTATCTATTTTGTCAGTATCTGATACTCAATCTGATTCACCGTTAATTCAATTCGTCACTCAACTAATTCATCATTCATTCAATTGGTCATTCAACCAATTCGACATTAAGACAATTCATCATTCAACTAACTTGTCATTAACTAAATTTGTCCTTAATTCCATTCACCATCCATATACTCGACTTCAGTCTAATTCGCCCTTAATCTAATTCGTCAATAATTTATTTCGTTATTAATCTGATATTCCATCAATTCAAGTTGTCATTCAGTCAATTCGTCACTAATCCAATTCATAGTTAATATCTGACTTTTAATCTATTTTCTCAGTGTGTTTCATCAATCTAATTCATATTTAGTTCACCTCTTCATTGATTCAATCCGTCATTCAGCTGATTCGTCATTAATTCAATTCGTCATTCAGGCAATTCGTCATTAATTCAATTCATCATTAATCCTCTATTTTTAATCCATTTTGTGTTTCATCAATATAATACGCCGTTGATGTAATTCATCATTAATTCATTTCGTTAACAATCTAAATTGTCAACAATTCAATTCGTCATTAACCTAATTCGTACTTAATTCAATTCTCCAATAAATCAATTAATCATCAAATCGATTTTTATCTATTTTGTCAATGTATCTCAATCTAATTCGCCGATAATTTACTTCGCCATTAATTCAATTCATCACTCAACTAAGTCATTCATTTAATTCGTCATTCAACCAATTTTGTTATTAATTCAATGCATCATTCAACTAATTCCTCAGTTAAATTCGTTATTCCATTCACCATTCATATACTCGAGATTAATTTGCTCTTAATCTAATTCATCATTAATTCATTTCGTTATTAATCTGATATTTCATCAATTCATTTCGTTATTAAGCCAATATTTCATCAATTCAATTAGTCATGCATTTTGTCATTGTGTTTCATCAGTCTAATTCGTATTCAGTTTACCTCCTCATTAATTCAATTCGTCATTCAGTCAATTCCTCATTAATTCAATTCCTCATTAATTCAATTCCTCATTAATTTTTATAAAAATCACAATATTTTTCATTTATTTATCAAAACATTTTTTTCTTCCAAAATCGTAAGAAATCAGAATGATTTGAAACAACTATCCCCCATTTTATCAAAATTGCATCCTCTTTTGAAGATATTTTGTCAAAATTGTCTCACCTTGACATCTCGCGACTGTCGAGGTCTTTTTCCCCCGTCTTTATCTTTGCCCCCAAGTCCCCGCCCCCCGAACTTTGTGTAAGAAGCCATAAAAATTTCTCCTCTGCTTTTTCAAGGGCTTGGAACCTTGTATTGTATCATAGAATTAGTGATGTGCTTGATTGCTGAATTTGAATGAAAAGCCTGAAATAATGCCTCATATGAGGTTTGTATGTTACAGATCGAATAATTTTGAAATTTTAAAAATTCTATTAAAAATATACATCACTGAAATATGATAAAATACGCAGCATTAACAATTTTTTTAAGCTGTTTTTTTTTTGGTGTTTTTTTTTCCACTTCGTCTCCACTTTCTATTGCTTCCTCCCTTTTCTCGCCACACCCTTGGCCTGAAGATCTGATCTCCACTTAGAAAAGGGTATGGTCTCTGTTTTACCACAGTATCTGTAGCCCATATACCGTTCATGCACAGGGCGAGTCCTTTCTTCTCCACACTTGGGACATTTGACTAGTCCAGCAGTCCGTTGGTACTTTGCTTTCGCCAGCCCTTCCTCTTTCTGTTGACCATTGGTGGCACCGCCTGACAGTAGGGGGAAGCAGCCACTGACTGCTGCATCAAAACAGTGGTGACATTATCAGTGGCAAACGAACAGGAGTAACCTCTGGTGGCCTTGGAAGTATAGGAATGGCTGCAGTGTCAGTCTGGAGCCTCCGATGTACCTTCAACTTTGCCATCCCAGCAGTATCCGGGGCATCCGGGAAGTGGAATTAGGCACCCTCCCCAACAGTTAGTACCTTCAGCTTCTCACTGGGAGGTGGCGCACCTGTGCCAGACATTGGTGCCTCTGGCAGGTTGATTCCCTGAAGGAGAATCTTCAGGTCTTTCTCCTTCCCTTTCTTGTTGTACCTGAAAATTAGAAATTGGAACATGTAATATCAAGTACTCAACATTATTTCTGTATAATACCAGTCCTCACATGCTTCAAAGAAACCCTGTAAAAGAAAAACCTTTTGATCCTAATCTGAAAATATAAAAAAATTACAGGACAATATATTGAATGCCACAGGAGATAAATAATTCAATACATACCACTGCTGTATTGTTTTAATGTTAAGGCTTGGCAACTGGATGTCTGTTTGGCTCATTACCCTCTGGTTGCCAAGTATTATTCTCTGGATGTGGGAATAAGCATCCTTTATCATGTTCCACCGTGACCTGTAGGTCTGCATTGTTCTGGACCGTCTGTCACTTGGGAACTCTTGAACCAACTTCTGGGCGATGGCCTCCACATACCTGTTGCAGTCGGGCCAATTTGCTCGAGTGGCATTAGGCCCTAGGATGGCTCTGTAAATATACAAATAAAATGTCAATTATGTAATTATCTCATGAAATTTTGCGGTCATAGTGCACATATGCATATGCATCTATATAAAAAAATTATTATATCGTATTATATTGAGAAAATGGAAATGTACATGCAATTAAATAGATTCAGGGTCAGATAAAAAATATCATTTAAAACGCAGACAAAATATAATACCTTTCAATGCTGGTGACACCCAGAGCAACTTGTTTTTTTGGACTCTTGAACCGTCCAGACCCTGGGGATGAAGCAAATCTTTGTGGGAATCGTGTACGTTGCTTGTCGTAATCTGACAATTCACCCCATATTTTAATCACTACCTCTGCCTGCTCAGTGCTCAAAGGAGTAGGTTGGTCTCGCAGGCCGACCAGGAAACTGGCAAGCTTCAGCACATGCGTATACCCTGGGACATTGTCAGGACCAAGGTCACTCTACAAAATATAAATAACATGAAAAGCATTAATAAAATGGTGAGACACACCATATTAGGAGGACAGGATAGCTTCCATACAGTACATGTCCCTGAATCGTACTAATGGATTTGAGACAGAAGGGATACATAAGAGATGCATGTGTTTCAATTTAAATTATGTAATGCCTTACATCATCAGTAATGGGTTCATCTGGCATGACAGGAGCCACCTCTTCTGCAGGCTGCTGAAGCTGCCCCTGACCTAAAAAAAAAAAAAAATACAAAAGTTGATAACTATGATACAAAATATTCTATTATTTCACACCTTGTATGAAATTTCAAGTTCAATCACTGTAGTGTCAACATGTTTAGAAATTGGCAACTGCTGTAATTTAAAATTAAAGAAGTACATCATTGTCTGCAGTAATACCGATCAGCATATGGGAGCAAGTAGACTTGGCAGAATATAATCATTATAAAGATGTCATTTATCATGAAATTCACAGGATTTACTCTGTTTGATGTCGGACCAGGGGGAGTGAACTCCATTGTGGCAGGAGCCCGTGGGTCAAACTGCAAATGTCCTGAATGAATGTATGATTGATTGATGGAATGCATAAATGAATAAAAATACTCATGAATGAGTGAGTTAATAGAATTAAGCATTGCTTTCAACAATATTTCAGCTATATCGCAATGAAACAACTAAGCACCACCCAGCGAAGAAATCTTTAAAGCAGCATGGAACCAGACACCCTCCATCCAACCTATAAAACACTGAGGACAGCACACAAGACCGGACGCTTACATTCTGCAATAAAGACAAGTGATATTACAGTGCTAGGCATCACATACTCACTTGATGTTGTAGTGGATGTCGGGTCAGGAGGACTGAACTCTCTTAGGGCAGAAGACATTTCTTGTGGCTCTAATAACTGTACACATCCTGAATTAAGGAATATTTTGTTTTTACCTTTTTTTTGTTTATGAAACAGACCATGGGAAAAAGACATTCTACAACATCTCACTGTCATACACTGGAAGATTCATACTAAGAAATAAAATTGGAAGAATTTACTTTAGTTCTGTGAAAACTACAAAAGCTTATCATACATTTGCAGTATCATCTATTATTTTTTGGAAAACTGTACAACTATTCCCATTAAATCATCTTCTCACACTGCAGAATTCAAAACATAAATAAATTTCACACACCTGGACCTAATGCTTTATACTCATCATCACTGGGAATGTGGAGTATTGCTTTTGGAGGTGGAGTGGGTTTCTGTGGAGTAGTACCCTCCAACATGGGGACTGTTATGTCTTGTACCACAGTGGGTTCCACAAAACCTTCATCCTCCACTTCACCCGAGTCATCCTCATCAAGGCCGGTATCCTCCTCCATGGCTTCAGCTGCCTGGGCATAACTGATGTCACCTGAAGACTGGGAGAAGAGGTACTCGAGGCCCAGAAGCTCCCCTGCAGACAATAGAAGATATACTTGAAAAATATGCATAACTGATCTGAATAATCCTGTAAGCTGCCTACATGTACAGTCAACACTTCTATTAGCCATCTGTCATGAAAAAGCCTATTAAGCAAGAAATAAATCTGTCAAGACTATACCAGTATAATCTAGTACCTGTATGTTTTTTAGGCGGCGTAAAATGAGGCCACATTTCCTTGCCCAGCACCTCCGAGGCAAGCTCCTTGACGGCTTGTTGAAGTGGACCATCGTAGGAGAGAGGTCCAGCATCACCTTGCTCCTTGATGGCATCTCGCCTGCGGTCTTCATTCCAACGATACACCCCATCCAGGAGATACACCTGAAAATTCACATCACTCGCTAAAGTGCCTGCATAAATAAAAGAATATTGTGGTCATTAAATATTCAGCATATGTATTTACCTGCAAAAAGATCAAATTATGTATTACATGTCCACAGCATAGTGATATCAAAGAATACTCGCATCTCACTAGTGTAGCACTCTTCTATGAAATGTTTCTATGAAATGGAAACATTCTAGATAAAAAGCATATATGCACAAACATAACTCAAAATATTATTTACCTGGAATAAATCTAGCCATGTGCAAGTGGAAACTTTCCAGGCTGGTGGAACCCCTGGCACATCTGTAAGTGGGCAGTGCCACCCCTCCCTTCCTGATCATCCCGACTCTCCTATAAAGCTGTATACCTTCAGGGTCCTGGAAGCACCCGACATGGCGACTCTGCTGTATCCAAATTTCTTGCATCTTGACACTGTCTATCAGTGGGACACCCAGGATGTCCAGACCATTGTCCCCATCCATAGACTTGATGAGGTCAGATATGAGGTGTGTTGTTTCCTCAACGCCACGTGTCACTCTCCTGCAGTGGAGGGCCAGCTCATCTCTGGTGATGGCACGGATTACATCTCCATCACTGGGATTTGAAATATGCTGCTTGATCATCTCTAAGCGCTTTGCTCTTTTCAACAGAGCAACATCTTCTTCTTCCCAGCAGAAGATGCAGTGACTGAGACGCCCCATAAATATGCCATACAGCTGGTGAGCATCAGTTGTACATCCCACTGACAGCCGTCTCATAAAATGCCAGATATCCAGTCTACAAAAAAAAAAGAGAAAAAAAAGAGAAAAGCAACAAATTAAATTTGATGTCCGAAAACCAATCCAGGACAAATAAAATACTGTCACAAAATTTTGATATTTGTGTTCTTCACACAAATGTTTTCAGTGTAATGTTGAAAGTGTAAACATACACCAGGTTTTCATTAAGCTACATAATTTCTAATGTACACTGAAGTTTGTACTTCGTGACATTCTATAATACTAAAACAATGTGATAACAGTATTGTAATGATAAAAAAAAATATGTTGTGCTGTTGCTGAAAATCACAATATTCAATTATTTACTAAGAAAAATACGAAGCTGCGCATCAAAAAACCCCTCGGCTCTGGGTACATTCATAATGTATTCAATTTGAACCAAGATGTCGGGAACACCAAGCAGTCGAGTCACAAATATACAGATTATCAAAAATTTTCCAATTAGAAATGACCCCTAAGATTTCCGTCCAATCGGAGAAACCGATATTCATTACATAAGTTTCTTGATGCATCAATGATGTATACCAAATTTTACATCGAGCATTTGAACGGTATCAGAGATAGAGATCATTAATGATTTCGCATAAATTAAAGATGGCCGCCCATCCTTCCCGCCACTCCGAGGAACTGATGTGGTTATTCATTGAAAGTCTCTTGATACATTGATGCTGTATACCAAGTTTCGTACAGAACACTGAAAATGAAATGGTATCCGAGATATACATCATTAAAGATTTTGCATAAATTAAAGATGGCCACCAAGGTTTCCGCCCAATCAGAGAAACCAGAACTGTCCATTGTCGTAAGTCTCTTGATGCATCGATGATGTATACCAAATTTTACATCGAGCACTTGAACGGTATCCGAGAAGGAGATCATTAATGATTTTGCATAAATTAAAGATGGCCGCCCTTCTTTCTCCCCACTCAGATGAACTGATGTGGTTATTCATTGCAAGTCAGTTGATACATCGATGCTGTATACCAAGTTTGGTATAGAACATTTAAATTGGATCAGAGATATATATCATTAAAGTTTTTGCATAAATTAAAGATGGCCGCCAAGGTTTTCGGTCAATCCGGTCCCGATTCAAAGTATCTGGATGTATCGATGATGTATACCAACTTTCAGATAAAACAATGGTAACAGAGATATGTATCATTATCGATTTCGCATAAATTAAAGATGGCCTCCAGGATTTCCAGCTAATCAGAAAAGCCGGTTTGGTAATTCATTGAAAGTTGCTTGATGTATCGATGATGTATACCAACTTTCGTATTGAACAGTTGAATGGTTTCTGAGATAATGGATCATTATCCATTTCACATAAAATTAAAGATGGCCGCCAAAGTTTTCACCCAATCCGGTCCCAATTCAATAGGCTTCTGGTCCTTGACTAGGTAAATAAGCATACCAAATTTGGATTTCTTCAGTGGAACCGTTCTCCGGCTATCTCGCTCACGTACGGACGGACGGACAAGACGACGACAATACCCCATGGCCAAAATTGGCCGAGGGGTAAAATGAGGACAATGTAATAGTTTAGTTTTACCTAACAAGTAGGAAAGGCCACTCCTGAAAATATTTTGCCACGCCAGAACTTCCACAGCAGTCTTTGTCTACATAGAGAAGATGGGGAGGAAGCACATTCCCACCTTGGTAGCGACTGATGATGCCATCTATCATTTGTTTTAACCCCAGTCCTTCTCCGGTGGTAAGAACCGTCGTAATCACTTGGCCATGTTCATTGCCAACGTTGGTGGCCCACATCACGGTTTTGACATTCCGTCCTGAAAACCGCTTAATTTCTATAGACAGTAGCTAAATCTCCTGCAATAAACCTTACCTTCATCTAGGCTTATAAAATAACTTCCATTTGCTCAAAAGAAGTGCAATACAAAAAATGATAAAGTTAGGAAACTTTGTATCTAAATATGGAAAATATATTTGTGAAAATCGATGCGTGCTTACATTACATTTGATGAAAAATTGTGTGGGTTCCTGATATTTAATCCATGAGCCATTTAATAATGAAACTTTGCATTGAGCCCTACCTGCCAGCTTCTTGGTGATTTTTTTGGTGGAGTCTATTTTAAGGACCTCCCCAAACTGCGACGTGATGCTGGCTTTGATATAATCCAGTCTCGTTAGCACGTCCAGTTGGTATACTTTCAGGAGCCACCGGTGCCTGGGTATTGGTATCATCTCCGGTGGCTCTTCGAACTGGGTGTGAACTAACAGACCAGCCTGAGATGCGGTTTTGAATCTGCGGCACTCGGTCAAGTAATGGTGGACTTCCCTGAGGTACTTGTCCCCGTGCTCCTCTTCTAGTAGCCTACACACCCTGCTGCTGCTGTTTCCAAGTCCCCGGTTTCGCAGCAACTCCACCACCTTCCGGTCACAGGCAAGCTTAGCTGTGAGGATACACGGAAACAAGAGCTGGCGGTCGTTGTCCAACTGGCTGATGATGTTATGTGCCCATGCTTTCACCTGCAGATTTATATGAGTTAATCATAAATCATTTCTACATGTACACAAATAACAAAAGTTGCCAACTTGAAAAACTAAACAACATCCTCCATTGTATCCAAAATTTAAGTAGACCTACATGCAAGTACACACAAAACATATCCTACCTTTTTACCACATGAAGAACATCGAAGATACTCTGAAGCTATTATATAGTGCCAGTTGACATCGAGCACCAGTCGGGTCTTCTAGTGCATGCCAGCCCTGGTTAATGCCCCTTTGCATTTACCACTTTCATCACTTTGGGGACAATAGAGCCTAACACCCCAAATGTTTAATGGCATCCACAGGAACAGGCGATGACCAAAGTACCGATCCACTTTGTTCCTCACACTGGGAGAGAGGTTTGGTTGAGGAGGTGCATACCAGAGCTGGGTCAACTGCTCTGACCGGAACTCAATTTTGTTGTTAGAGGGGTTTCTCCTTATGAATTGTTTGGAAATCCACTGGTGATCCACTTTCGGCAAAGTTGCCTTCCAGCCCTGGTAAAGGAGGGGATCTTCTGAGCCCTGATGAAGAGGTCCTGCCTGATGAAGAGGTCCTTCCTGATGAAGAGGTTCTGAAATATGAGAGTTTAAACAAAAAATGCTTATCAAACAGAAAACAATTGATTGTCTGCAGTGGGTATAGAATGTTATCCTCAGGTTAACTATCAAACTGGATTGAATTCTGTAAGATTCATCACATTTTCAATATCCAAGACAGCTGTAGACAGCTACAAAATGGGTGAAGCTTACAGCATCTCATGGTGGCCATATTGGATGACAAATTAAGGAGTCGCTGTTGAGACCGGTTATATATCTAATGGAGAGAATGAGGTATCATTTTTGGTGAAATCAAAATGGCCACCACAAAGTTCAAAATTTCATTGACTTGCCCTAATAAATGTATACATATTTTGCTCAATAACTACCTGATACTTCAGCGGACTCAATCTGCTGGAGAAAGGCAGCCAGCTCTTCATCTTCCTGTGTCGAGCTGCCTGCACAATAAAGAAAAAATATGATATTCAAGTAAGTGCATAAGATGGGATCACTAGAAAATCTCCTACAGGTCTACATGTCACTACAAGTATGTATCAGATGTGTGATAATGTGTAGTACGCATTAAAGAATTTGAAAGTTTCGCTACTTATCTTATCTTAGAGCCAATATATTTGAAACAAAAAGGTATAGTAATGACACAGCACTATTCTATGGATAACAACTTTTTTTATTTTTTATTGCTGTGGAGCTGATGTTTCGTTTCCATGTACAATGTACGACTTAAATGATATTAATACTGGCCATTAACATCCGTACCACTCAAATACTTGCGTGGTGTGACTTCTTGAATTGTCACTTGAGTTGATGGAATGTCTATGAATCAAGAAAAATAGATCAATAATAATAAATAATAGATAAAATAAAAATTTGCTAGATCTCTTAATCAAAACTTAATTTATCAAAGATTGAAATCACAATTTCTTCAGCCCAATTCAAATCCTGTTTGAGGACTTGAAAATACATTATGATAAAATGACACACCATTAAGATTCAATGACCTGCAATACTCACTTGGTTTCACCTTTGGTGGAGAAGAAAGTGCCTTGACCTTGTGTTTTAGTACTTCTGCCGGGAGTTGTCGTCCGTCAGAAGGCCCTGAAAGCGGGATGTACTCTCAGACTTGGCAGGCTTAGCTGATTTTTCCTCCCTTTTCTTCCTGATGATGGTGTGTCCCTCCTTAAACATTTGTACATAGCGCTAGAAATATAATTTAATTCACACTAAAGGAGGTGTTCGCTTTAGATGGATATTTTTCCCTTCAGAGTCGCTCTCTGCTGCTCTATTGTCTCGCTCCGAGCCGGCCGGTAAATTGTGACGTAATGCCCAGGTATTCCCCAACTCTTTGTCAGACAGGCGAGGCCAGTCTAATGGGAAATTCTGGTTCATATTCTCATACGGTTACCATTAGTATTTTCCTGAGCGACTCAGATATTTACGAACAATAATCAGTTATATTAATATATAAACCGACTCGAAAACTGAAATATCACTGCCAAAAGTTCAGCGAACAATGATTAAGGCAGTAACTGTAAAACGAACCGCAACATATTGGCACATGCATAATCACTTGGGAAAGCAAGCGTCACCACTTGTTGATGGTCATTTCATTAATAAAGGCCTTGATATAAGACAAGTTTAACATTATAACTTTTCAATTCATAGCTACAACTTTCCGCTGCCCCAAGACGAAATTATATATGTGTAACAATTAATTTTTTGCTCTGCTGCGTCGTCAGAATATTTAAATATTGAACAAGTTGTCTGACTTTGTGTGTCTAGTTGTTTGTGTGCAATTCTATTCACGAATTATAATAAAATAAGGGATTATGTGCGTTAGGGGTTCGCTGTATTTATTTCACGTCACTATTGCACTTTAAAGTCCAAAATGAAGATGGGAGTCAAAAGGAAAAAGTGAAAAAAAAATCGGGGATTTGGGGATTCGAACCATAATGTTGGTTTTGTTTTAATCTGTAGTCCGACACTGTAACCATTCGGCCAAGCAGCTGTTACAATTATCAACTCAAGGAATCATGTGCCGAATGGCGTTGAGCTACACTCTTTCAGATCATTACAAGAGTTTTGACATATTTCAATATTATGAAAATATGACACCTTTAACCAAAACGATTCTTCAGTATCATTTTGGATCAAACCTACCGCATTGCGATATGTAAGACTCGTTTTGGTTAAAGGTGTCATATTTTATGTATGAAGAGAATTCCCTTCAAGAATATCGCCAAAAGTTGCAAAAACAAACAAATGCTTATCTTCTAATACTCGTAATATTTTTTTGACAAATCTCTTCTCGGTGAAAATTGAGAATATGAAAATTCAGTATTTTCTCTCTCAAGCTAATAACTTTTAAAATAAACGAGAGGAAATTATATTTTCGGTTTATAAACGCAACACACTAAGGAAAAAAATACGGTCAAACCGAACACCTCCTTTCCCTCTGGCAAATTGGCACCAACACAATTTAAAAGTCCTTTCCATTACTATGGAATAGCCTAAAACAAGTCTTCAGAAAAAAAATGTTTCAGTAAACAGAATATTTGTTGTCTTTTATAATACCTTGAATGCACTTTTGTTGTTTTTTTGATGAGCACTTGATGTATCTTCTTTTCCTTCATCCTGGATGATTTGCCCAACAAACCATCCAACATATCCAGGGACATTCTCCAGCAGCCAGCGGAAAGACCTGCCCCTGTATTTCCCACTTTGCAGTATGTACTCGCCTAAAAGTTCAACAATGCAATGAACAAGAAAATAAATAATAATTTAACAAATAATAAATTGAATATAAAAAAACAAATACCATTTAAAGTATTGACTTACTCCCAGAGTAGGCCTACATGTATACAACATGTGACTTACATGTATGTATATTCATCAAGGAATACAGATATTACCAGACAGAAAAGGAAAAAAAAAACAACATAAATGTAACTGACATCATAAGCAAAATAAAATGCATAATTTTAGAACTACAATGTATTCTGAAATGTTTCAATGCTTAAAATTATTGGCATGTGTCCGTATAATGTAACGGTGTGGGAGGTCACATGTCCCACCCCTGCGACTTGAACAATCTCTCGCAATCAGGCACATGCCAAGAAGTTAAAAGTGATGGTGAAAACAACTCCGACAAACACACACACACACACACATACACACTTCAATGTTTCAATCTATATAGTGTTATCATACATCTTTCAAAGTACAGTATGGACAGACTTATGTAATTAATCTAATAACTAGGTCAGTGAAATACACACCAAGAACATCTTTTTCATCTGACAAATCTCCTAGTCTGGCCCGGACTCTCTCCCTGGCTTCTTTATCTATCACACTCGCACTAAGTGGTGGTGACCATGCCGGGGGATTAGCTCATACCCGTCTCCCTTCTGCAGAATCAGTAACAAGAAGATCACCTGTGCTGCTCCTCCGAAATTTGGGGTAAAGTGGACCCGGCATGATCCAAAGAAGAAAATTGTAAAATCTGGTACTAAAATAGATAAACTCAAAATAAACAAGCTGAGTAGCTAGCAGGTCCTCCGCCAAGTAGCCTGTTTGAGAGCATACAGCATATACGCTTCCAATATCTCCTTAAATATAACTTGGAAAGTTGATATGTGTATGTGGAAAGAGACGTTCATCTGGAGTTGTTGAGACAATTTGAGGAGGTTTGGGAAGCAGTAATGGGTAGTGTAACACTGGAATGTAAGTCTGTAGTTGTATATAGATTTGTGGATGGTGAGGTTTATAAATCGATGAGTGGAATAGATCAAGATATCGCGTTCACAACACAGATGGGTACAATATGGGTGAGTGAAATCCAAGATGGTCAATGGCAGCCATCTTGGATTACATACTACCTCAATGAAAATCAATACCAATCACTGTCTAACTGATGTGAAGCACCGGCCGTCTCGAGTTTGAAGTTGATTGGTCAAATTGTTGTCGAGATATCACGTTCACAAGATCCGAGACGGATGGAATCCAATATCGTCAATGGCAGCCATCTTGGATTATGTACCTCGGTGAAAACCAATACCAATGGCCGTCTAACTGATGTGAAAAACCTTCCCTAGTTTGAAGTCGATTGGTTGATTTGTTTTTGAGATATCGTGTTAACAAGATGTGGAACGGAGTGAATCCAATATGGTCCATGGCAGCCATCTTGGATTACGTATCTCAGTGAAAATCAAAACCAATGGCCGTTTAACTGATGCGAAGCACATTCTCAAGTTTGAAGTGGATTGGTCAAACTGTTGTCGAGATATCGCGTTCACAAGATGTGGGATGGACAGAATCCAATATGGTCAATGGCAGCCATCTTGGATTACGTAACTCAGTAAAAATAAATACCAATGGCCGTCTAACTGATGTGAAGAACCTTCCCAAGTTTGAAGTCGATTAGTTGAATTGTTCTCGAGATATCGTGTTCACAAGATCTGGGACGGATGGAATCCAATATGGTCAATGGCAGCCATCTTGGATTACGCACCTCAGTGAAAATCAATACCAATGGCCGTCTGACTGATGTGAAGAACATTCCCAAGCTTGAAGCTGATTGGTGGAAATGTTCTTGAGATATCGCGTTCACAAGATGTGGGACGAACAGAATCCAATATGGTCGATGGCGGCCATCTTGGATTACGTACTTCAGTGAAAATCAATACCAATGGCCGTCTAACTGATGTGAAGCACCTTCTCAAGTTTGAAGTCAATCGGTCAAATTGTTCTTGAGATATCGTGTTCACAAGATGTGGGACGGACAGAATCCAATATGGTCGATGGCGGCCATCTTGGATTACGTACCTCAGTGAAAATCAATACCAATGGCCGTCTAACTGATGTGAAGCACCTCCTCAAGTTTGAAGTCGATTGGTCGAATTGTTCTCAAGATATCGCGTTCACAAGATGTGGGACGGACGGACGGACGGAAGGACGGACGGAGGGAAGGACGGACGGAAGGACGGACGGCTAGCATTTCCAAGTCCTCCCACCACTTCGTGGCGGAGGACAATAAAGTGACTACTGCAATACGATACTTTTTTTTCTTTTTAATAACAACTTTATTCATTGAAACCTACGTGTACAAAGAACTATATTCCAGCGAAACTCATAAAACAAATAAAATATTATATATACAAAACTAAGTTTCGCTAGAATAATACGATTGAATGTAGACGTATTGTTAAGCACTAATCACTGTATATAGTGTTTTACTATATGACGGCATAATATATTACAGTAGGCCACTGAATCATATACTGATATTACAGTGTAATACTGTATAATACAGTATATTGTTATTACATAAGCTACCGGAAATTATTGCAACTGTAGCACAGAAAATTATTACAAAACAAAATGCATACAATTACAAATTACAATATTGCAACTGTATAATACAGTGCATTCATTGTATATGTTACAATATGTGACTGTAGCACAATATATTATTACAACAGTTGCAGAAATTTACTGCATCAAAATGCCACTATTTGTTGTTCAGAAGTGGATAACCAAATGGTCCCCCTCGACGGCACAGAATGTGTCCGTCACACACCAGTATTTCACAAACATAGCGCGTGAAAAACGCTCAAAATCAGCATAAATACGTAACCGAAGCCGACTTAACAAAAATAGTATAACAGAGGCAGGGGAAACCATGTTGTTTACAAATTTGGCATCGTTTCGACACATCCAAATAGAAAAACGAGTTTCAAAAATCAACAATAAACAAAGTGCATAAACTTCAGGCGAAGGTAACTTAGGTAAAAGATTGAATCGTACAACAGCATGACTAAATGGAATACGAAAACCAGCTAATTCAAATAACCAACCAAAAACGAGCTTCCAAACAGGCCGAGAATAAGAACAATATAGAAATAAATGCTCTGTGGTTTCGACAGAGGCGCACATAGGACAATCCTTATCTTTAACCCCGATACGACAATGAAGAAAATAATTTGTAGGTAATATGTCATGCGAAATGCGCCATGCACATCACGAGTAATAGGGTCTAAAAAGGATGTAAAATAGCTTTCCAACAGACTTTGAAATTAATAGATGGAAAAATACGTAGTACACGAGCGGGCTCGTACACTCTAGAAACTAATAAATTGTAAAAAACTTTACATTTCAGGGGTTTGGTCCAATCAAAATCAGGAAACGAAGAACAAAATTTGCGATAAATGGTCATGACTTCAAAGTAGAATACCGGTAAAATAAACCCATGAGGCATATTATTATTTACAAAATCGGGGCGATGACGACGTAGAGATAGACCTATCCAATACAAGGCAAAAAACATCCACCTCGTGTACTCAACCGAATTAATTAATTTATGTATATGCATGAGGCGCAAGGCCTCCACTTTACTTTTAATATGTAAGATAGATAGCCCACCAGACAAAGGTGGACTATAAAGAACAGTACGTTTAACAGGGTAGACCCCTTTAACTTTCCATAGAAAAAGAGAAATTTGACTCTCAAATCTCTGAATATAGTACAATGGAAAAGTACGATACTTAGTGTATTCTCTAAGCTTTCATCCTCAGAGTGGCTAATGCACTGAGTGACATACATACATACATAATTTAGAGTATTGGCGCCCCATTCGAAAGAATGATTTGCGCCATGTCATTGATAATGCTTCAATAAAAAAAACTGTAAACTGTATAAATGTAAAAAGAAAAACTCTCAATGAATCGGAGATGCAGAGGGAATATATATAGATTTAGAGCGTTATGACTCGAGGAAAGGCAGGCGATGTTAAATGCTTGGCAGGTTATTTACACGAAAGGGAGAAGTAAAATATATAAAAAGCAATCAATATATATGCCATACAAAGCAAAAATTATTCCATAATCAACACATGCATACACATGCAAAAGCAGGTAAAAAGCAGCATACAAGTAAAAAAGAATAAGTATAGGCCATGCAAAGAATAGTGAAGCTACACGGATATCACAGCAAAATCAGATAAATCAAATATAAAAGAAAAAAAAAGTTAAAATTTACAATACATGGTTATAATAAATTAAAAACGTTTACATCGGATGATAAAATTTGCAACAGCCTGGAAAACCTTACCGTGATTTCTGGAAGGCTTAAAAACATTCTCCATGGTTGGATTAAAAACACCTGCATGAATAAGATCAATATAAAACAAATGTCGTTGATTAACATGCCTGAGACAATGGAATAAAAAATGATCTACTGAATCATCCACCAAACAGTCGTCGCATAATCCAGTTTCATGTAAATTAAAACGAGCAAGGTAAGAATTGAGAGGGATATGCCCAGATTGGATTCTATAAAACAGTTTCTCAGCTAGTCGGGACGATAAGTTAAAATCATGGGCTAAAATAACATCTGAGTTAAAATCATGATAAAAGC
Source organism: Hanleya hanleyi (assembly GCA_036873755.1). Lineage (NCBI taxonomy): Eukaryota > Metazoa > Mollusca > Polyplacophora > Lepidopleurida > Hanleyidae > Hanleya > Hanleya hanleyi. The sequence goes on from JAVTVY010018293.1 coordinate 53,694, forward strand.
GACCTTTATTAGATGAATCCCAGTCTTCCTGCCACATGCGAATGAATTGAGGTTTGAGCCAACTTAAAATCTCGGACATGTTCATTAAAACTGGAATGGAAATATCAGGGAGTAAAAGAGCTTGCTTGGCGAATCGGTCAGCTGACTCATTCCCCAACAGACCCACATGGGCAGGAATCCATTCAAAACATATACATGTATGTATTCCCTGGAAAGATAAAACAGTGCAAATATGTAATATTTCATATAAAATAGGGGTAGATTTAGTCCAAGTAAAATTAATAAGTGCTTGTAATGAACTCAACGAGTCTGATAAAATCACAGCCCTAGCTGGTCTAAAATCAGATAAAAACCGCAATGACATTAAAATAGCAGTAAGCTCAGCTGAGTGATGGTACAGGTAGGTTTATATACATACATGTAGGTGAGATCAACTCACTCAAATAGTTGAAAGTACAATACAGTGAGAAAGAAAACAACAACCTGTGCTATATAAACAATTACAAAACTACCAAGAAACAATTGAATGTGTGAAACCAGTCATATCATACACTGAATACATGTAGATACAGAGGTGTGGAAGGCATACTATTGTTCAGATCAGGGCAAGATTTGCTGATTGTAGGGATTCCTTTATCTTTAGTTTGTGAGTCAAATTTAGCATTGTCTATAACATGTATAATGAGTGTATCGGGCATGGTTAGGATTATGTCTTTTGTACAAACAGTGGTTCCCAAATGCAGACTTCTGATATTTAACATTGGAGTTTAAATTATGTTCTAACATCCTTTCGTGTACATGCCTAAGGATCATTGCCGGTTTTCCTATGTGGGTAGATTAACAACCTCTACAATGTATTTTGTACATGTATATAACTGTTAGTGTGAGTGTTATTCCGTCAATGTGAGAGAATTGTTTTTTTTAAATCCCCCAGGACTCTAACCTAGTATCTTCTACATGTAGAAGATAGCAAGATCTGCAGCACTTTGCTTAACAACCACAAACAACATTGGAATAGCACATGCATGTTACAATGTGTGGATTATTCGAAAAATAGGAAGTCATGTTTGAAATGGGTAATGAGTTTGCAAAGTCCAGTGTATGTTGGTTTTCTGTATATGGTAGTATTTGTGTCACTTTCAGTTTTCATGACTAGGACATCTAGGAAAGGTAAATTCCATTGTTTTCCTCTTCACATGTAAAGGTCATATTCTTGTGTCTTTTATTCAAATAGTCCAGAAACTTTTTGACTTCAGATTTCTGTTTGAACACTATAGGAACGTATCGATGAGGTGTCAAAATATAGCATGTCTATACATAACCCCATGCTTTATGTACAAACACACCTGTACGAAGCATACATGGGGTTTACCTGTGCTTCTATATAGTTACTTTATTTCCATACATGAATATTCATATAAAAAAAAAATATATACATATGTCAATGGTTGTTAAAAACAATGCCATGTACAAACAAGATTATCACAATCTCCAGGCAAACATGCACATACATACTTCATACAGCTCTAACAATACAGAATAGTTAGTTGTGATAGGCTTAGCCTGTATCCAAGATATGGGGTCGACTAAAGTGACAAACAAATGAATGCTGCCCTAAAGCCCACTATACTGGGCCACCACAACCTCATAAATTCGGGTCCAACTCCGCACATCCATCTGGACATTGCCAAGAAGAGTGCCAAGAAGAGTGACATGAGTGCTGTGTGGAGTCGCACCCCAATGACGAGGGTGGAATAGTTTAATAACGAACGAAGTTCGGGACCGCGAAGCGGTCCCTAACGGAGTTCGTTAAATAGGTAACATACATGCATTACGTGAGACAAAATACAGATACAGAACTTAATCACAAACCAGTGTAAATCCATGTAAAGACAGACAATCACCGTAGTCTATCATGTTCAGATTTCATCGTTTGCGTGGGCGTATTTTGCGGGGGCTGCCATATTGGATTTGAGGCAGTGTGGGTAATAGCTAAAATTAGAACAGTATCGAAATTTAATCTAAAAATATTTGCTATAGATTTGAAACAAAAAAAGGATAATATGCTAATAAATTCAAGGATGAATTCCCTTCCGATTCCCTTCCGACTGATAGAATATTTAGCGAAAACGCCCGAGTGTCGTCTGCACTTCGCGCACGCCATTCGCAACTTCTCGGGGATCCCCGGTTTGAGATGTCCCTCGAAGCAACCACCTCGCTGGGGGTCTAATATATGTTATTGGAGCCTGCGAAATGGAGCATGCGCTGTGGGGAGGTTGGGCGTGTGTACCATTTAAACTGATGGTTTTCTATTGAAACGTGCTTCGAATGAAAAGAATAAACAGTTTTTAGAATATCTGACGTAAATCAGAGACTCGCAGGGAAATATTTGCTGGTCGGGGATTAAGGCTTCCGCGAGAGTGATTGGGCTTCGGAGCCACGTCACATCTGGAGATTCATAGGAAATTCATGTTGTCGTCCCCCGAGCGTAGAATCAGTCCCCTTCGTAGATTTCCGCTCGGGAGTTCCGAATGCGCGCACGCAAATGGTTACAGGTTGAGAATCAACCTCCCCACAGCGCATGCTCCATTTCGCAGGCAGCGAGGTGGTTGGTTGAGAATGCGGTCAGACCTCTTTTTCGCGAAAATGGCACTTCACATCAGTGCAGAAATTTCATAAAATTTAGTTCTACGGCAAGAAAAAGCTGTATAACGTGTCCATCTATAACAAGCTTATTTATTAGGCTTTGAAGATCTGATGTTTCGTAAAAAAATGAACATTTGCCACGGAATTGTGACCTTACGCCGTAGCAAAATCAAGCCATTCAAGTTCTGTCGCTGACGTCCGCGTGATAAATTAGGTCATCCAAAGTTCGCAAAGAAAAGGGAGAAGGGGGTCACACAACAAGCTGATTATCAATAGGGGATTTTAATTATAACAGGCAAGAAATCATTTCCAAGTAAACGGTGACACTGCGATTGTCTGAACTGTCAGATATCATCCATTCACTTCAGATTATGGCCTAGATTTAGACATTAAATTAATAGGTACGGACAACCAAGATGCAAGCAAAGTTCATAAAACAAACACATTCATCAACCTATAGTTTATTGCAGATTTTATTGTGTTTAGATCCGTACACTTCTGAGGGGTCAATTCATGAATAGCTTTGAAGTCAAACAGCAAAATTTTACCAAGAACTCAAACAACTTATAAAACGAAATTTTAGAAAGTCAGATTCCTCATATTTAGACATGCATCCCCCCTTCCCCCCCGCCCCCTATATATTTTTGTACTATGAGTTCGTACAAATGTTTAACAAAATTGAAATATTGACAAAAACAAATTTGGGGCATTTCTCTATTATTATTCATTATTTTCTATAATTCGGCATGATAAAACAATAGCTACGGTACCGGTAGTATACATCCTATACGTTAACAACTATTACGTAGTCATAAGTAAATAAATATTTTGATCCATACGATAGAATAGAATAGATGTTTATTTGCTAATTAGAACCTACATGAATGAAAAAAAACACCTACATGAGGCGAACAATCAATAATGTAACATACACTTGCGCAATTCAATGGAATTCTTTATTAGCACAGATATGCTGAGATGAATTATGCATGTCAAAATAGTGCCCTGTTGAAGAGAACGTAATTCATGGCAAAACCCAAGATATCTATTACAATATTTTACTAAATTATACAAATCTTGTTGAAAGTATCTTAAAATATTTCAGTGTGTTACACATTTGTAGTTATAATACAAAAAAAAAAAAGGGGGGGAGGGGGAGTGGGGAATGTCCACAGAGGGAAATGTTTGAAGGAGGAAATATCTAGGGAAATGTCTACAGGGGTAATTGTCCTCAAGGTGGAATGTCCTGGCTTCATAAGCTATCAAGCTTGTTTTTCATTTGTTTACAATAATTTGATTATATGTAACTATAAACATCGCAGTATTTCTGTCCATTATATAATAATATCTCTCTTCGAACAGTTTGGCATTCTTAATTTTTCATTCAAGGATAAAATTAAAATAATTCTATCAGTTTCAATCCTTAAATTAATTTATAATGAAGAAGCATCCCAATATTTTGTGGTTTATATATTCGATCAACATACTTTATCCCAGATCCGATCCAGAGTATCAATTCTGATCGACTGTATTTGATTATACTGAAAATAATTCATATTTTCGGACCTTGAAATGTGTGAAACATATACTATATGGTATAGGCAGTCTGCTATGTCAGATAAAGAACAATACGTTTCCCGATTGATCAAATATTCAACGCATCATCCACAACCACAGCAATTCCGAACTTTGGGTTGCCAGTATTTCATCAGAAATCACCAAGCCACAAACGACCAGGAAAATGAAAAGAACTCGCACTAGGCTGCGCCTATATGTATATAATTTTCAATGTCCCTTCTAAGCTTCCGTAATATAACAGTGACTATATATGGTTTGCGAAAAAAAAAAATGATACGAAAAAGGCAAAGTCAGAAGCGAACAAAAGAAGTATACTTCGTTCGTTTCTAGGCTTTGCCTATTTCATATTATTCATGCTCAAGTCTGTGTGGCAGGGGTGCCGGCTAGCTGCGATGTTCTCTGTTGTAACATTTCGTAAATAAACTGTGCAATTTTGGGGGACAGATGGTTAGGTGGGTTGATCAAAAAATAGAATTTTTCTTGATCTGTTAGATGTCTTTAGAAATGACAAGTTTCATATAAAGCATTAGATTATGTAGACCCCATATTTCGACACTTCACCCTAAAACCACCTTCCACACTCTTGTTTTGAGGGCCTGTGTGGTTGACTGATATCTGTCAAGACAGACGACGTATTGATGACAGACAGACGGTGTCTCCCTAACAAACTGTTATATCTATACCGGATGAACAATCCAAAGAACCAATGAACAACAACAACCCACAACAACAACAACAACAACACCCGAAGTTCTTCAACGAAATCAGCGGACGTTCTGCCAAGGAAAACTAGTCTCATCAACCACAAATTGCAGGAAATCGACAAATTATTATACTTACCGTACAGTATTTCGAACGAACTGGTGAATGCTATAGATTGTTGTTGTTTGTTTCGAACTCAAGCAAACACGTTACTCTCGAATAATTACTTTCACTTTGGAAGGGTCACGTGTAAGAATACTGATTGCTGATTAGTCAAACCACAATTGTGGTTTCTGTGGTTTTCATTGGTGCGCATATTTTAGCCTGTGGTTCTGATAGGCCAGCCATTCGGATTTCTGTGGTTGTGATTGGATGATGTAACGGCCAAACAGTAATGTTTTTTGTCTGTATAGAGTGATATCAGTCTAAGGGAGATTACTCGTATTGTCATGTCTCGCCAGTGTGTACAGGCGCGCAGGGGCAAAAATGGCGGTTCTTTGAATGTACAGTTTGAGTTTCTCTCTCTCCCGAAGTCTACAAAAACGGTATGTTTGAAGGTTGATTATTGTATGAATTATATGTAATGATCTTGGTAAACGTTTGGGTGAATTAGTGATGCACCGTTGATGTGTTGATAAGCATCATTTATGCTACAAAAGTATTATAAAGTTTAGCAGTTTCTTTGCATAACGTAAGCTAAGCCATGCGATAGGCGTATTGTTTACATGTTCAAGTTAGGTGCAAAGTTGCCTCCCTTTGTCCGTAACTCTGTACAGCCTATATTGTGTTTTGGGGTATATCAATAACTCTTTATCATCCTTTATGGATAGATACAACGTGTTTTCCGCGTTATTTCTGTGTTCTAAATAAACCCCGAATATAACATGACAGATAAATGTTCTTGAGCTGAAGTATATATACGAGTATACAGAACTTTATAAGAAAGAATTGGTTTGTTTTTGACTGACATTTCATGTATGCCCATTTTGTTCTGTTGAATGTAAGCCATATGCAGGGTATATTTAGTTATGTGCACTGTAAACTATAAACAACAAGACAACTTATTTGTAAATTTATTTCTGTATTTTCAGTCAATCTCGCCAACTCGCCATTCGGACAATTCACAATATTTTCAACGATCGTATCATGTATAACTGGACATATTAGTGTTACACGTGCATTCTGCAACGATGAATATGGGTCACGAACTATGTCACTTGTCACGAATGAACATTGTCATATTGTCATCAAGAAATCTGGGCGTGAATTGAGTTCTTCGGCAAATGAACAGTTACATCATTGACGTTTTTTGACAAATATATGAAATATGGAAGAGAACAAGATAACTGATTTGACCAATCTAGGTGACCCCAGGGGAACAGAGGCCATGAAACCTCCCACACGTGAAGAGAAGGAGAAAGCTTCTGGTGCTCGCCCTAAGCAAATGACGGAAAAGGGACGAGAGTACCTTTTAGATGTTAAAGAGAAACAATTGAATACGCTTTCGAGAAAGTTGAAGTTTAAAGCTGAAATAATCAGTCAGCTGATGAAGGAGGACGCAAGTAGCTCTGTTGTGCAAAAGAGCTATAGTGAATGGATGGCTCTTTATGAAGAATATTTGAGCATTCGAAGCACATATAAAGAGCTGCTACTACCAGTTGATGAAGATGTCTATCTGGAATTTGACGTCGTGCAATCATCATTCAAGTCTTCTGTGGAACAATGGTGTCTTCGTTTGTTTATCTCGCCTGTCGTTTCTCCGAATGATAGTGTTTCTCAGACCAGTCGTGGAAGCAAGGGGAAACAGTTTCGTACCAGCCGAGTGGACTCTACACACAGTACCATATCTTCAGCAAGGATTAAAGAAGAACAACGGAAGGCAGAAATTAACGCTAAAATGAAAGCACTGGACAAAAAACGTGAGCTTGAACTGGCTAGGGTTGAACTTAAATTACAGGAAGAACAGTTGCATTTGAACACTGAAATGGAAATTAGTCAGGCTAAAAGTAAAGTGTTGGATGACATTGAAAATGTGAGTGAACAGACACGGGATAGAATTTCTCCGTCTTTCCATGTTTCTAACCATATTACAGACAATCCAGTAGCCCGAAACAATCAGAACACTTCATTAGTTATGCCAGGTAACCATGGTAATGTTGAATTTGGTACATATCCGGTTTATGTTCAAACATCTGGTGTAAATGTTCAAAATGTTTCTGGTGCACATGTCATTAACCCTCCTGTTTCAGGTTTAAGCCAGACGACACGTCGCACACCACACATTTCGGGGATCCAATCAGTCCCTGACCCTTTCATAGCAGGGTTGGATAATATGCGCGAGTTTACTCCAGCGAGTCAGGATCAAATGGCCTCTGTTGTCCGTCAGCTACGTAAACCGTTACCGGAAATTAAGAAATTTACCGGAGATCCTCTTGAGTACAAACGCTTCATTCGGCAATTCAATACCAAGATCGTTGTTAACACAGATGACGATGAAGAGCGGATGAACTTTTTAGAACAGTACACAAGTGATGAAGCAAACAAGATTGTTTGCGGATTTGGTTACTTGGATGCCAAAGTTGGCTACAAGTGTGCCTTGAAAGAGCTTGAGGATCGTTATGGTAATAACGAAGTTGTAGCGAATGCCTTTGTGAAACGTGCACTTGACTGGCCTGCGATAAAACCAGATAATCCCAAGGCTTTGGACGAATTCAGCATATTTTTGGTCGAGTGTGAAAATGCAATATACAGCATAGAAGCAGTCAGGGTTCTGGAATACCCTGATAACATGAAGAAACTTATCAGTAAACTGCCCTATTACTACCATGATAAATGGAGAAACATTGTACAACAGAACAGAGTTAACTCGCAGGAAGTAAAGTTCTCACAGCTCGTTAAATTTGTGAAAACAGAATCAGTGAAAGCCAATGACCCTACCTATGGAAAGGAAGCACTGCGAACGGAACCGAAACTAGGAAATGTGAAGGGGAAACGGCCTGGAGCTACAAAGTTCAAGGCGAGCTATGCCACAAAGGTTTCCGATTCTCAAATGGATGGAAAGAAAGCTGAACAGGGAGGTCTTCCCAGTCGCCCTAGCTTTTCTAATGCTGACAGTGACACAAAGAGATCAGCATTCACCATGCCTTGTCTATACTGCAGTAATGTACAACATAGCCTTGAGAAATGTGATTCCCTAACCGCATTGCCGTATCAAGAAAAGATGGACTTTCTGAAAGTCAACGGGCTATGTTTTGGGTGCCTCAGGAAGGGGCATCAACGGAAGCTTTGCCGCAATAAAGCTACTTGCCAATACTGCGGAGGACGGCATCCATCGGTGTGCCATGTAGAAGGCAGACTCCCTCAGAGTTTTGGACAAAATAGGGGATATATAGTGAATAGACCAAATGCAACTAGTACTTATGCCAGTGTTGCAGGGGAATGTACAATGGCCGTTGTCCCAGTAACGGTCAGAATGAGAAATGGGATGAACTCCGTCCATACCTATGCCTTCTTGGATCCGGGAAGCAGCGCATCATTTTGTACTGACAGTTTGCTTAGAAAACTTGGAGGTAGTGGTAAACCTTTGAAGTTAACCCTAGACACCATGGGCACTCCACATACGATGCAAACTTACGCCATTCACGGTCTGGAAGTGGGTGACTTAAACATGGAGAACTTTGTCAAGTTACCTAAAGTGTATACAAAGGATAAGATGCCTGTGTCGGTACGACACATACCTACCACTGAGGATATCAACCGCTGGCCACATTTGAATGACATTGTGCTACCAACTATATCATCCGATGTCGGGCTATTGATTGGGAATGATGTGCCAGATGCTTACACCCCTACAATGGTGAGAACAGGTCCTCGGGGTAGCCCACATGCTACAAAGTCCTTGTTAGGCTGGATTGCTTGGAATGTTGTTCGGCCAGCTGATGCCGAAAGCTCGCATACTTTAACGGTAAATCGAGCAGACGTCATCGCCATCCAGGAGTTGGAAGTCTTGAAGAGACTTGATACTAAAGTGCAGCAATCCATGAGATTAGATTTCCCAGAGCATGTTATTGACGACAAAAGGGAACATTCCCAGGAAGACAAACGGTTCTTAGAAAAGGTCAACAGTACGATCAAACTTGAGGGCGGACACTACTGCATAAACTTACCTTTCAAGAAAGACGATGTCAAATTTCCGAACAATGAGGTCCAAGCGAGACAGAGACTTGGAAGTTTAAGGAGAAAGATGGCGACCAACGACAAGTTTCGAGAGGACTACAAGCTGTTTATGAAATCTATTCTGGATAAGGGATATGCAGAACAGGTCCCACGTCATGAGATAGACCGGTCGGATGACAAGATATGGTATATTCCACATCATGGAGTATATCATCCTCATAAACCAGAGAAAATTAGAGTCGTCTTTGACTGTACTGCGACGTATCAAGGTGCCTGTCTAAATAGCCTCCTTCTACAAGGCCCGGATATGACCAACAGCTTGATTGCAGTATTGTTACGTTTCCGCCAGGAGAAAGTTGCGGTGATGGGCGATATTGAGTCCATGTTTCATCAAGTTCGGGTCCCCAAAGAAGACGCGGATTGCCTCCGATTTCTATGGTGGCCTAATGGAGATACCAGACAGGAGCCAGTTCCACACAGAATGGTTGTCCACTTGTTCGGCGCAGTGTCATCACCTTCCTGCTCCAACGCTGCATTGCGAAAAACGGCTGATGACAACAGTCACTTGTTCGACCCCAAGGTCGCAGATGTAGTGCGAAGGAACTTCTATGTAGATGACTGCTTAGCCTCAGTAGAATCAGAAACCAAGGCTATAAATCTCATTCGAGACGTTTCTGATATGTGCCAACTTGGAGGTTTTCGGCTCGCAAAATGGCTCAGCAGCAGCCGGAACGTTATGGAATCCATTCCAGGAGAAGAGCGGGCCAAAGAGGTTAGAAGCCTCGACTTTGATTGTGAGCCACTTCCTAATGAACGAGCTTTGGGAATGCACTGGTCAGTAGAGCTTGACACTATAGGGTTCAACATCCATCTGCAGAACCAACGACTAACCAGAAGAGGGATATTGTCCATGGTAAGCTCAGTGTATGATCCTTTGGGATTTGCCGCGCCTTTTGTGCTGACTGCAAAGATCATTCTACAGGACTTATGCAGACAATGCATCGGTTGGGACGAAGAAATCACTGGCAACAATTTGAAGAGTTGGCAACAATGGGTAGCTGAACTTCCCCTACTTGAGAGCATTCAACTTCAAAGATGTTACAGACCAAGAGACTTTGGTGCAATTACCTGTTGTCAAGTACATGTGTTCTCGGATGCGAGCGAAAGTGGATATGGGGTATCAATCTATTTACGACTCACAGATAAGGATCAACGTCATCACTGCACCCTGCTGATGGGAAAATCCAGGGTTGCTCCATTGAAGAAGGTAACAATTCCAAGGATGGAATTGACTGCAGCGACAGTGGCTGTTCGCCTGAGCAGGATGATCATCAAGGAGATTGATTATCCAGTCGACAGTGTGCGTTATTGGACAGATAGCATGTCGGTCCTTCGTTACATTGCCAATGAATCAACCAGATTTCACACCTTTGTGGCGAACCGCGTGACTGTTATTCGTGGTGGGTCTGAAGTAGAACAGTGGAGATATGTGGAATCCAGGATGAATCCTGCCGACTGTGCCTCAAGAGGTCTTCATATGAACCAGTTTCTTCACCATACAGAATGGCTACACGGTCCACAGTTTCTCTGGATGCCAGAATCGAGGTGGCCACAGTGTGAAGATGGACAGAGAATCCTTCCCAGTGATGATCCCGAAGTTAAGAAAGCTACGGTAAATGTCACTACGGTAGACCGCACTGAGTCTATGATTGACGACTTGATAAATCGTCATTCTGATTGGCTGAAACTGAGATCCGTGTTAGGTTGGGTCTTACTTGCATTGGATAAGTTTAAGAAACTGAAGACTGACTCCTCTTCTCGTGAAAAGAAGTCACTTGAGTCCGAGGGGATTAAACAGCGGCTGAACAATACTCACCTGAAGTTGGAATTCGTTCACCAGGCAGAATCGATCTTGATTAAGTCTGTGCAAACATCTGTGTCCCAGTCCTCCTGTGTTTCCTTTATTTTAATAGGACCCTTCAATAGGACCTTTCAGTAAAAAATGATATCTACCTATATTTTGTGAGTGTCTATGTGAAAAGCATAGGCCAGATATTCATCCAGAGAGATGCGACATTTAAACATTTTCTTGGGTAGAACAAACTCTGATGGTAAGCTTTATACTTACGTGTACTGATCCTTGCACAATACTATGTAGCCAATCAATGGCCCTGTTTTCCTCTATATTGTGCAAGTCTCCCATTGTGGAAGTTGGTCTTGTCAGAGTGGAGAAGTGACCTTTGAATAGTGATGACTCCTTGGACATTGTTATATATGTTTGGTTTATTCAATTTACAAACTAAATAGTCTGAGGTCATGGGCTACAGTAACTGTCACAATTGGCCACAGTATTCTCAAATCACTGGGGCAAAACCTTCTAAAACTGTGCCAGGTCTGTTGGAAATATTTATCAGTAAACGTAGTAAATATTTATATACCCCACACCCACTCCATAGAACTAATGGATAAATGTGTGTGAAAGTGAGAAACGGATTGCTGTCACTGCCCAACTCTTCTGCTGTTCAATGAGGAATGTCCATTGTTATTCTATTGATGCTAGAAGGGCCAATTTACATGTCTGTAGTCTCCTCCTGTTTGTTCAGTTTGTTGGGGATACACTACACTGACGAGGCACAATTATGCCGAAACATGTGTAACATTTTACTACCATGTTGGTGTTCTTGTTTCTTGCAATAAAATTGTTCACTTTTCTTCAAGTTCTCGTTTGAAGTTGAGCATGGCTCATGTCCTTACATCCATTGGAGATGCTGCTCAGCATTTTCTGACTTTCAAAACCTACTTTGTCCCACCCCCCCTTTCTATGAAAATGAATACATCTTCCTATTTTTCATGTTTGTTTGGGACTAACATTTTTTATCCATTTCATTACCTCTACATGTAAGTCTTCAGTTCCAGGTGTACCTCTCATGATCTTATACATGTACAATGGTGGAATGTATTTATACACACCGATGGTATGCATTATAATTATCCCTTGGCATTGTTCATCTGACAAAGAGCCATGAGAGAAGATGAATACACCAGGACGAAAACAATTTTATTATTAGGCTTTCCGATCAGCCTTCGTGACCTTATGACCTTTCCACATTTTGCCATATTTGAGCGAATTGAACACCAGGCATTGTGTTGTATATTTTGTCCCTCTGATTGTGTTGAATTAACATTTCCATCCAGAACGTCAAAGAGTTTGTCCTCCAGCTTTTTCTCGGCATAAACTAGGTATTCCTCAAAGTATACAAAGACCCTCGAAGACAGATCACGTTTGAATGCCATGCCTTCATTGGCTTGTATTTTAAACAAATTAGCTCTACGCGGACTGCCCATATGTGCAGGCAGGCAGACTGTTAGCCAGAGGGGTGCCAGGGTGTCTTTTCGGCACCCTCTTTTGAATTTTGCCATCCTAAATTTAGCAGAATAAACATGGCAGAGATGGGAGTAGACACCCTGTTGTTAGGAAAATCTCCAAAAAATTGGAAAGTAGCAACCTTGATTTCAATTCCTTGCTAACACTAATACTCGCATATGGCTGGTACAGAGTACAGAGCTGCATTATGGAGGATGATAATCGATATTCCATGTTCTCTCTGCTATTCTCATTTTGACAATGTCGAAGCAGCTTTACGCTATGATGTGATTTAGAATTCTACATGACAATGATGTGATGTTAACTGTGAGAACTCACCAAATGTCATCAAACCTTGAAAAGAAAAGAGAATCTAGCTGCTGGTAAAACACACAGAAAATTTGTTCCCTAGCTGCATTGAGGAAACTATATATTATATTATACACATGCACCTGCATTTACAAATCTAATAATTTAAAAATTTACCAGAATGTGGAAGATTCAAATTTATGCGAATTACCAATGATTATGCCAAATTTCATCATAAAATTACCTAACTGAAGCATTTACACTGTAGTTAGCCCAATGCAGGTAGATCATTTTCATCCTCTAAAACCTTATCACAAGGAAATAAAAAAAATATGCAGATTAGCTTACATTTGATTGCACTGTTGCAACAGACATAGACAAAATGGTCAATTGTGAATGTTTCAATCTAAACAATAAAGATATTATAAGTTATCCTGTCCCTGCGAGTTTGATACTGAATTTTATCCTGTTTCCTGGCGAAAATGCCACACGACCGCGAAGCGGGAGTGTGGCATTCGCCAGGAAACAGGATAAAATTCAGTATCAAACTCGCAGAGACAGGATAACGAATTTATTTCTACGAGCAGCCTTTTCAACTCGGGAAAGTTGCGAGGTAAAGTGGGTCTAAAAACTTGCTAACCAAATACGACAAAAGTGATAATGAAAACGGTTGGAGACGCGTCAAATATTTTGAAATATTCGGAAACAGCATTGTAGATTTGGTCATATTTCATAGAAATATGACAAGAAATCATGACTTCTGCTCGAAATGATAAGTCAAAAGACCGTACAGCGCTAGAGTCTGATCGTCAACTCTTGGGCTGATCGGCCGAGCTGGGGTCGAGTCGGTGAAAAAGACGGCAGAGTTTTCGAAAAAAAACGTCTGAAAATGATCAATCTTGAATTAAACAACGTATTCTAAGAATGTTTTCTATCTGCTTACAGTATTTTGATTCATGTAACCTAAAATTGTACACGTTGAATAAGAATAAACGTGAATATCAGGGGTAAACGTCCATATCATTCACATTGTACCGACACATGTGATCGTAGGCGAGATCGTCGAAGCGAAGTCAAGCGTCAAGACGGCTTTCGTCAACTGTTACTCACAGTCACAGTACACTACCTTTTCCAGATATTCCAGGAACAGTCGCACATACTATCGGTCAGATTTACAAACTGATATCCGATATATTCTTTATTTCCAGTGCTGTCGCTGACAGAACACGCCCGCTGCCATGTTTGTTTACAATACAAACTGCAGTCAACTGGGTCAGCCAGTGCAGTTTGATATGTGATTTTATCCCAACGGCACGTGACCGCTGTCGACCAATGGATTGCATAGGATCTTCTGGGAGTAGAAATAATTAAATTTATGCAAATTTGCTCAATATTATGCAAATGTTCCCTTAGAATATGATATTTAACCAAACCTGTTTGCAGATCTGATGTCACCTTGTAATATGGTATTCAAGTTAACAAAACCTGCATGGAGTTAACTGGGTATGGACAGTTGTATATCTGCAAGACTGGATTCCTTAAGTTCATGTATATTACAATGAAAAAATAGGGTTAATTAGGAAAAAAATATGCTATTTGTATGCAAATTAGGTAAAATACACAAATTAAATAAAATATAATTGCACCTTTGAAAAGGACACACACAAATTAATCAGATTTGGAATTTTCAATCTAATAAAAAACAATTGCAGTATTTCAAGTGAAAAACATGGAAAGAAAAAATCTGGGATATCCTTGCAATTTAAATTTATGCAAATTAGCTCATAATTATGCAAATTTTCTTTCAAAATATGATATTAACAAAACCTGAGTTAACCTGATTGCGCACAATGAATAAAAAATTGATACAGAATTTTGTATATCCTCGGAAACTCAACAACATGACATCATATCTTTATTACAACGGTGCAATTATGTTAATTAGGCAAAAATATGCAAATTTTATGCAAATTAGCCGAAAATATGCAAATTAGCTTAACTTTGATTACAGCACTAGAATGGGCACACAAAACTCGTTTAATTCTGAAAATTGTGAACTTTAGAGTGAATTGAGTGAGAAAAAATCTGCCCATTTAGACAAAAATGGGTCCATGAGTTACTCCCCTTCCCATATGGAGCAGTTCCAAAAAATGACCCTAAACTGACCATCTTTAACATGCTGAATATCAGCCAATTCTGAACCGATTTTCATTTTGTAAACAGTTTTGTGATTCGCAGACCATACCCTTTCATATTTTACCACAAACAACTTCATTGTACTTAATTATAAAAATGGCCTGAAATCCCTATTGTAGGTCTATTTCAGTATTTGCCTGTGAAAGTAATATTACGTCTATTCAAAATGTTATATTGTCTTGCAGAATTTGTGTTCCAAAGATATGCCATTATTTCTTAATTTAGATCAAAGGAATGGATATCAATGAATAAACACTTGATTTCATCAACGGAGGTAATTTGATAGGCACATGCAACTGTGTACGCGTTGTACGTACGCTTGGTGTTGGAGTTTGTGAAGCCCGCCAGTGTCATCTGCCTCAGTGGGACTAGCCATTTCCTTCCGACTAATTTGCCGGAAAAACAACGATGTTAGCATCATCGTACAGGCACCGGACTTGTCTAGAGCCCGCTGTTTGTCCCTTTCATATCACGTGGAGTTTGGCATTGTAATTCTTTTGCGACGAGCTGAGCGGCTGCTTGAACAGCGCCTTGCACTTCCTGTCCTGGTTCTAGGGCCCTAACCAAGACGCAATACCACAAGCGTGTGGCCCTGAACATGCGTGATGTCGAGAGCCGAAACGAAAGTGAATGACAGAGAAACTTTACGTTTTACTCTTTTAGATTAAAACTTGTATATGGGAATTTGATTTGAGATAATATTTCAGAAATGGAGGTCGCAATTCCAATGATAGAAGTCTGCCAGGCACACAAAATTGGACTTTTGCGCAACACGTGGTAATGACGAAAACTGGTCACCGGGTAATGATTTTTTTTTTGCCAGCGGCAAGGGCACCCGAAGCCAACGGCAGCGTCCGAATATCGGACGCTGGGAGGTGCTAGATTAGGGCCTGCAAAAAGGAATCATCATTTGCGCTTCACGAAAAAGTGTGGATTTTGGTCCGCCAGATATTCAAATCCGGACACGATTAACTGTAGAGGCGAGTGGGTGCAATCAACAAGAAAATATTGTATCCTCGTTTGGAGAAATGGTGTCATGGCTGTCAAAATCGGGCGACCTTCCCTATTATAAAATTAGGGAGACACCACTTTGTACGAAACCGTGGCAAGTGTGGAGTGCACCCTAGAGTTGCAATTTTCGATATCAGAAATTCAATTTCCGATATCGGGAATTGCAATTTCAGATATCGGGAATTGCAATTTCCGATATCTAGAATTCAATTTCCGATATCGGAAATTGAAGGTCATGAATTTACGATATCGGAAATTTTAATTCCGATATCGGGAATTCGATCTCCGATATCGGAAATTCTCGAATAAAAAGCACTTTGGCTTGCGATACATCACTATTGTATACAGGTTAATATTCGTAATTCAAGTGAACTGAAATGGGTTACGCACAATGAAAATTGCACAACCTCTGTGCGAACCAAACCTATTCTTCGTGCAATTTGTGCAGCCCTGACATTTCCCTTCACTCTCGTGTACAGCTACATCTACACACTCTCTGTGTCAACCAAAACTGAAAACAGGTCGAATGTGCATACGCACCATGTTTTTCTTCACAGGGCAATCATAGGGTATGTGTTACACCGACAATTTGGGAGGTTACAAACTCTGACAATGTAAGAATGTGACAATTTGACCAAATGTAACATGAGATTAATCAAAACCACCCGACTTTCCCCAAGTGATTGAGACCCATGTGTAGTGTGAATTGGGGAAGAGATAGCACTATGTGGGATGATCAAGCTAAAGGTAATTTACAATTTGCAGTGTATGGAAGTATCAACAGATCAGAGGAGGCCTTGTGATTTGTACGCGCCCTGGTGAGAGATTAAAGCACACCTAAAATCGTGCGAGGTGTGCGGTTAGCACACCTAAAATACACACCTAAATTTGTTTAAGGTGTGTGATACGGAGTTTGAAACGTTAAGGTGTGAATTGAAATAAATGTGTGCTGGCCGAGAATCCAGCCATTCATGGATTCTCGCAGCAATGTTTCAGGAGAATCCAGGGGGAACTAATATTTACTGGTTTACATTAGCTATGAAAGATATTGAGGTGATGATAATAAAATCAAGAAACACTGTATTGAGTTTGTTGTTTTGTTTTTTTTTGTATTTAAAATACACACCATCAGTTAATGAGCTTGAGCCAAAGGCTGAAAACAAGATTGGCAAAATAGAAATAAAACTCTGAAAAACCGCCACAAACTGACTAGGACTGGCACATGGCAGTTTTTACATCGTCATCATCATCACTTCAATCATTCAATCCATTCACTTGCCTTCAGTAATGTCTGAATCAGTTTCAATTTTCAAACACGTGTCTAACCAAGTTTGGCTTCAGCAGGATTCTAGTTTCGTTTTTGCCGTAACTGACGTCGGCCACTATTTTGCCTCAATACACAGTGTTTAGTTGATAGTAGTGTTTCCGACGCACTTTGCAAAAGGCCTGTACCACCTTATCGCCCGCATTGATAAAATGAAATGCAAAGTTATCTCT
>JAVTVY010018294.1:0-83863 GCA_036873755.1 Hanleya hanleyi
ATCATACTTCTGAGGACCATGGACAATCATACTTCTGAAGGCCATGCACAACCATACTACTGATAACCATGGACAATCATACTACTGAAGACCATGGACAATCATACTTCTGAGGACCATGAACATCCATACTACTGAGGACCATGGACAATTATACTACTGAGGACCATGGACAATCATACTTCTGAGGACCATGGACAATCATACTACTGAGGACCATGGACAATCATACTTCTGAGGACCATGGACAATCATACTTCTGAGGACCATGGACAATTATACTACTGAGGACCATGGACAATCATACTTCTGAGGACCATGGACAATCATACTACTGAGGACCATGGACAATTATACTACTGAGGACCATGGACAATTATACTTCTGAGGACCATGGACAATTATACTACTGAGGACCATGGACAATTATACTACTGAGGACCATGGACAATCATACTTCTGAGGACCATGGACAATCATACTACTGAGGACCATGGACAATCATACTTCTGAGGACCATGGACAATCATACTACTGAGGACCATGGACAATCATAATACTGAGGACCATGGACAATCATACTACTGAGGACCATGGACAATTATACTTCTGAGGACCATGGACAATCATACTTCTGAGGACCATGCACAACCATTCTACTGAGAACCATGGACAATCATAATACTGAGGACCATGCACAACCATACTACTGAGAACCATGGACAATCATAATACTGAGGACCATGGACAATTATACTTCTGAGGACCATGGACAATCATACTTCTGAGGACCATGCACAACCATTCTACTGAGAACCATGGACAATCATAATACTGAGGACCATGGACAATTATACTTCTGAGGACCATGGACAATCATACTTCTGAGGACCATGCACAACCATTCTACTGAGAACCATGGACAATCATAATACTGAGGACCATGGACAATTATACTTCTGAGGACCATGGACAATCATACTTCTGAGGACCATGCACAACCATTCTACTGAGGACCATGGACAATCATAATACTGAGGACCATGGACAATTATACTTCTGAGGACCATGGACAATCATACTTCTGAGGACCATGCACAACCATTCTACTGAGGACCATGGACAATCATACTACTGAGGACCATGGACAATCATACTTCTGAGGACCATGCACAACCATTCTACTGAGAACCATGGACAATCATAATACTGAGGACCATGGACAATTATACTTCTGAGGACCATGGACAATCATACTTCTGAGGACCATGCACAACCATTCTACTGAGGACCATGGACAATCATACTACTGAGGACCATGGACAATCATACTTCTGAGGACCATGGACAATCATACTTCTGAGGACCATGCACAACCATTCTACTGAGAACCATGGACAATCATAATACTGAGGACCATGGACAATTATACTTCTGAGGACCATGGACAATCATACTTCTGAGGACCATGCACAACCATTCTACTGAGGACCATGGACAATCATAATACTGAGGACCATGGACAATTATACTTCTGAGGACCATGGACAATCATACTTCTGAGGACCATGCACAACCATTCTACTGAGGACCATGGACAATCATACTACTGAGGACCATGGACAATCATACTTCTGAGGACCATGGACAATCATACTTCTGAAGACCATGGACAATCATACTTCTGAAGACCATGGACAATCATACGGTACTTCCGAGGACCATGAATAATCATACTTCTGAGGAACATGAACAACCATACTTCTGAGAACCATGCACAACCATACTACTGAGGACTATGGACAATCAAACTTCTGAAGACCATGGATAATCATACTTCTGAGGACCATGAACAATACTTCTGATGACCATACAATAATACTTCTGAAGACCATGGACAATCATACTTCTGAGCCTGAGAACCATGAACAATCAGTTCATTTTCTGCGGGCCTGACACAAAAGAAGGTTTTTTCAGTGCAGATCAACCAATTATTTTCTTCCTTTCTGAAACCTACATGTACATTATTAAGCTTTCAAAAAACATAAAAAATCTGTCCATTTTCTCCAACAAATAATGCCCGAATAATGAGGTTTGCAATCCCTGAAGAGGCCATCAAATTGCATGGATGCTCTCTGGTTATCATGGCAACAAATGGGGTAGCACTGGACTATGTATAAACAAAGCTTTCAGAACAGTAAAACAGATGTAACCTTTGTACATGTATGTAAAATTGGTTAGAAAACTTGTCAAGCTGTCACAGAAGATGCCCAGGAGATAACCATCATGGAGAGATTGAGTTTCAGTTCAGTGACAACAAACAATAAATCAAGTTTATCTATCTATGGGTACATCATGTTTTTGTAGGTCAGTCATGCAAGTCAACTCTGGATAAAAATATATTAAATTCATTTATAGCACTTACATGATGAGCAAGGTACATGAGTAGTAACAGAAATTTACTGAAGTTTTCACCTGTGAACAAGTCATACAGAAGTTTGCTTTTATATTAAGCGTGAAGTCGTCATTCGTAATGTAACATCAGATTCAATGTAAGTGGTGAATCATAAAATTCACTAGGCCAAGAAAATATTTCCTTGCTTCTGGACAATGACCCTGGGGAAAATTGACAATTTTGGCATGGAATTCTTTTTCATGAAATTTGTGGTTCACACTTCCTCTCTCCTGTCTATGACTACAGCATGGGGAATATCTTTAACTACTCATAACTGGTGTACATATATGGTAAATCTGCATCAAATTATCCCACAAAGAAAGGACCATTACATGTATGCTTCCATTCATGATAATTTTGGCAACTTTCAAGTTGAAAACAATTCAGTTATCACTGATCAACGACAATTTAATCAAATGGCAGAGTCAATTAGAGCTCACATGCTGCATAGCCTACATTTAATCTCTGTTTGGATTGTTGAAGAACAGTTTATCTGATGGCTATTGTTGAGCATCCCATATTAAGTGTATAATGATGTGAGCATTCAGAATATATAAAGAGCGAGGATTAGTTCAAGATTTAATTTTGCTGGTGGTGGAGACTACCCCTGCGGGCGTAGACTACCCCTGCGGGCGTAAAGGATGTTACCCATAACAGTTCAATGATGTAGCTTTCAGAATATATGAGACTATGGGTGTGACAAGGCTTAGTTCAGGACAGAGCGGATGGGACCCAGTTCCCTGAGTCAGAGTGTGTAATGAAACATGGTTCAGGAAGATGGGGAGGGGAAGATTTGACAGGACATGATCATGATAATTTGTATGATGTAAATGTGTGCACTCTAGTTAACATTCCTGCTATGTTTACCTAGATAGGCCCTATAAAATGCTATTAATCACTATGACCACAAACCAGAAAATTCTTAACATAGCGTCTCCATGTTGAATACAGTGGGACATGAATTTATCTGTGTTTGCACACGAATCCAGTGAAACCTAAAAACTTATAATGCGTTACCAAGATTTTATACAATTTCCTGATAATAGGGAAGAAACCTAATGTGGTTTATTACCCCTCGGGCCCGAGCGGTATTGTCGTTGCCTCTGTCGTCCGTCCGTCTGTCCATCATATCATTGTAAACACATTATCTCAAAAAGTCCTTCACTTACAACAATGAAACTTCATACAGTTGTTTAATACAGCCAGTACCAGAAGCCTATTGAAAGTCGGTGCCATTGGATGTGTTTTTCAGGAGTTATGCCCCTTTATACATGTCTGGCTGTTTTTATCCTTGTAAACACATTATCTCTAAAAGTCCTTCACTCACAACAATGAAACTTCATACAGTTGTTTAATACAGCCAGTACCAGAAGCCTATTGAAAGTCAGTGTAATCGGATGTGTTTTTCAGGAGTTCTGCCCCTTTATACATGTCTGTTGGTCCATATCCTTGTAAACACATTATCTCAAAAAGCCCTTCACTCACAACAATGAAACTTCATACAGTTGTTTAATACAGCCAGTACCAGAAGCCTATTGAAAGTCGGTGCCATGGGATGTGTTTTTCAGGAGTTCACAAACCTGTGTGGATTGCTGTGAATAGACAGTAATCGTTCGACTACATCTACTATAGGTAATCACTGCTCTATTGCTATATTGTTTTGTCTGTCTATGATCTATATCATACAGGTAAAATTATGCCCACCCCAAATATGTGAGTTGTTGGGGTCAGAAACATTATTTCCACAATTGGGTCCCGATGGCGGCAGGCACATGTAGTATCATGATTTCATTGTGTGCGTGGTGTAGGTGATATGGGGGGAGCAACATCGAGCGACTGGTTAAGTCATGGTGTTGCCAGAGACCTGTCTACCTGTCCATTGGACAGGCAATTTCAAATTTGGATGAGCAAAAATTGGAAATTGGACAATTTAACATGGGAGAGATAGGAAAAACAGGAAGTAGCTTCTCCAAATCTAGTAAAATATGATATCTGGACAGGCAGATTTTATATCCTGGCTAACATCCTGTGTTAACCCTACCTGGCCTGAAAGTATTTTATTTATGCAAAACTAATTATTCTATATTTTATTTGATTTTTTTTTTTCGAAAATCGGAAAAATGAAAATTTCGAAAAAATCGACCGGAAAATGGCTTCCAAGAAGATGACGTCACTGTGACGTCATCATGGTGGCCATCTTGGATTTTTTTACATTTCCCGGTAGAGCTTGAACCAAAGATACTGTGTGGTAAGTTTCAGCGATCTAGCCTTAGTGGTAGTTAAAATATATGGGGGGGCACTTCCCCCCCCCCCCAGGCTGCGATACACCCCAAATCGCCCAGGCCAGATAGGGATAAGTAAGACCACTGATAATTAATGGTTCGTTTCCCGTAACCAGCCCTCATCTATATTTTGAGAGCAAATAACTAAAATCCATTCATGAGTGAATTACATTTTCATGAGTAAAACTTGCTCAGACTTGTGGGGAATTTTCTCTCTCTGACCCATAATAGATTTGTAATGGCATAGGTCTTTAACCCATGGACTCATTTCAATTTTCATACTTCTCCAGCGATGTAAAATATCCCATTTTATGTCCCATGTCATGTGGAGAAATATTTACCAATGGTCTCCCACAGACCCATTCTACGTAATTTGTTCACGTTTTATACCAATATCAGCAACATTTATTCTAAAAATAAGTAATATTGCGAGAAAATGTGTTGTGTCTGCTTTCCGTCTGTTGGAAATCACGAAAAAGGCAAAGAAATTGTCACATTTTAGCTGCGTTTTGCAGCATTCTGTTGTTGTTGTTCCGCTGCAATTCCTATGTTATTGTATACTATTCTAAATCTAATTCTCCGTAGATTCGGAATTTGACAGAGACATAACGAGATGGCAGGTTTTGAATGAGCTAAAACGGAAAAAGTCCCATATACTTTCACAAATGAGAATGACGACGATAATAAATATTCATAAGGGTGAAAAATAAAACAGCATCACTGATTGACCACCGTTGCGAGAGGCCCAGCGTGATTGGAGGAAGAGGGTTTATTTGCACATGGTCGCTATGGTCACTGTCTAGAGAAGGCCGGCTGAGAAGAAATGGCGGACAAAACATTTACGGCGACGATATCCAGGTCCCGGAAAAATATATAAAATAAACTCAGATGGGCAGATTTGAAGAGTTAGTCATCAAGGTTAGATACTGTCTTTGGTAGTTTATGCTCGCATTACGTGAAATATTCAGGAATTTGGAAGCAGGTTTTACTATTTTCTGACCGTTTCTTTTGGAGTACACCAAACACATTTGGTGTTAAATCGCGCATTTTTCGTCAATTATTTTTCTTCCTCTCCTGATTTCATTTTACCCATATTACAAAACAAATTAACCAACAGTATATAAGTCAGATTTATTTAAATTTTGGCTTTCTGAAAATATATAGTTTTAATTAGGTTTTACTCAAAGTAAACGCAAAAAAATTGCAAAAGTAATCCATCACATGGGAACTCAGTGACACGTCAAAATCCATCTTCATGGGTTAGGCGAACACCCGTCAAAACATGCTTATATGGGGATCGACACAAGCCGTCAAAACCCGCTTATATGGGGGAAAGAGTCAATAATTAATAATTCTCGCACTCAGCTTGTGTATTTTTACAAGAAGGCTACAAGAAACAAACAGTTAATTAACAGTAGCCTCAAAATTCAGACTCATTATCCAGTGGAAATGAGGTCCGAGATGGATGGTTTTATTTAATGTTTTAGCAGTGTGGCCTTTCACGAGACATAGCCCATGTTCAAGGCAAAAAGTGGATGGGCTACATGTACATGTACATGAGTGATGGTGGCAGTCATTCAAATATCGATCTCAGCTCGCTGATAGTTTTTTTGGTACCCATGATGCACAATTGGTCATTTCGAAGGATGTTGGTGACCTCGAAAGCGCCACTGTCTCGCCGCATTTTGCTTTCAAGACAAAATTTTGGTCTCGAATGACATAAAAATCTTCGGCACTAATTCAACAAAACTTTAACACACAGCCTCATTCCCAATGTCAGTGAACTTCGTCAATATTCCAGGTAAAATTTAGGGGTGACTGAATGTTTCTGATGTGATTGAATTATTATAGAATTTACAGTAAGGCCATTGTCACTTGATTGGTTGTTTAGCATGACCTTGATTTTTTAAATACACATGCTAGATGCTATAATTGTACATGTATAGGAATATGAAGAAAATGAGTAAGTTTTACCAAGTATGAAAATGTAAATCCCTCATCTATTTTAATTATTTGCCATCGAAAAAAAGATGAGGGCTGGTTATGCTAAACAACCGATCCAGTAACAATGGCCTAAGCTGTATAGAGTCAACAACCAATGAAATATACCCAAATGAAACCAAAGCTAAGTAATTCAAAACACATCACAGGGAATGAACCATGAAAATGATTGGGTCAAATATCAGGGAAGTGGGAATGAACCTTAAGAGATAGAGCATTTCAACACCTGTAGGGCTTAACACTTGTAGATCTGTACACTGTACATGTACATGTAAATGGATGTAGAAAACAATTAGATCTTCATATGTAGAATTTTGGAGGTCCGGTGGTATTTCCAAACAATCCCTTGTTCAGCTACCCTGGCCTAGAAGGGAGAGCAGGGGCTCTGTATTTGACATATCTGAATCAATTTCTCCTGACCTCTACATGTACAACATCAAGCCTGGGATTTGACCTCAAATCAGGTTGCCTCTATCAGATCCAATATGAAGGCATGTGAATTCTCTCTGCCCAGTTGTGCAAAAGCAATATATCCTACATCTATGACAGAAGTCTGCTTATAGGGAAAAGTCATTCAAGTTAACATCCAACAATTAGTTGATAATTTTGAGTCTGTCAGGCCATCCTTAAAAATATGTTTGTTGGCTGTAACCCGACCCTACCTCAGGAGGTTGGGTCGGTAGGTAGGTAAATTTTTTTTTTTTTTTTTTGGTTGAGGTCAGCTTTTCCTTTCGGGGAGGGTGAAAGAGTTTAATAATGTGATTTTGTCCCGATACCATGGTCATTGGAAAAATACTTGACACACCTGAACACATTCTTTACAATGAATAGTGACTAGCTGGTCCAAAAATAATAATTTACATATACCATACACACTTTTGCTAAAATTGTGAAATGAAAAAAAATAAAATGCTCTGTGTTATAATCTGACAGAAGTTTGTTCATTACCATTTGGAGTTGAGAGAATTACCTCAAAATTAATCACATAACATCATTACCGCCTGCCCCCTTCACAAATGTGTGGTATGGTTTTACGTACTCCCTTTATTCAGAATAGAAATACATCGTAATTTAATTTACTGACAAGAATCAGGCAAATACTAAGTTTCTAACCTGTGATGGGAGCTTTACGTGGTATTTAGTCCGAGGTGGAATTCTGACAAGCGTATTGGATGCCGACATCGGAACGTCAACATTAAGCAGACGGGTCTAATTTGTCAAGACTGCTGGAGCTCCCTGCACTATCCCAATCCTTGTCTTTTGTAAAAACATGAGCTATAAAAAGGTTACCTAAATTAACCGATGAGAGCTGATACGAGAGATGAAAATCGCCATGCCGAATTTCCTAAGGGAAGTGATTTTGTGTTGTTCAACCTATCATATTATATTTCTGATTAAATAAGTGCATAATTTATTTTCAAACGAAGATTAATGATTTAAATTTTATGATTTAAAATAAAGAAAGAGAACTCGATTTTATTCTCAAAGATCATATCAGAGCCACAGTTCTGCATATAAAATTCGGCAACCAATCATCATTGCATAGTATATGCGGGAAGAGCACTGTCCGTGAATGTTCTCTAAAATCATCAGCCGATAGTAAAGTGACTGTGAACGAAAAGGGGTACCGACATTATCCCCTAACGACAGTTTCCCCAACGAGAAGAATGGATGGCGAATGATCAAACGAGTCCCTTCAATATTGTCCAAGAGTATTGACATCATACTGACTACAGACTCAGTGCGATGATGATGTGAAAATCATCTACGGCCGTACCTTTCCTAGAAAACTTCGTCCACGGCTTCAAGGAAGATTTTCCGCAGTTTTCGCCATTTTTGTCAGCTCTCCCGCGCACGTGGCAAATATTACACAATCCCATGCTAGGAATAGCCTGTGCAGGAGACTACCGCTTGTCAAACAAGCGAAGAAATTATGACCTGGCGGCGATCGTTGCTGATTACAATTTATTAAAGTAGTTTTGGTTTCTTCTCACGGTGATTTTCAGTGGAAGAGTTAGCAAAATTAACACCAACTGTCTGCATTTGGTCGCACTGAAAAATCTCCTCAGAGAAAAGTAGAAATCCAACCATCGTTGGTCTCTTCGTCAGACTCAGAAGCTGTCGGTGTACGGACTCACGAGGTGGCGACAGACCGTCCTAAACTCCACGTTCCACGTCGATTCGCGACAGAGCTCTTTATGACAGGTTTTAATAACCAACTGTTTTGAAATATTTTCCCCATTCTTTGTTGCTGTTGCCTCTCGCTGTGTTGTTGTGTTCTCGTCTCTCCATCAAACGCAAACACAAAACAGAAGAGGGGAATTCCCGCCATATACACGTGGTCGCCGAAAACTGCATTCCCTACGGACTGGGCCATGGAATATATGCCTTCAAACCGTGTGATATAAGCTCACATTGCCGACTACTGGAGAGTGAAATACTTCCTGGAGCGGCTTGCTCTTGCTTGGCGAACGTTTTACATTCGTTTACCCACGAGAGAAGATAGGGGAGATAACTTTGATAGTTCCAAATAAAATAAAAAGATGACCTGTATGAAAATCGGCGAAAAAAAGTTTCCAGTCGGCGGATTTTTGGACACACGGTCGGGTTACGCGCAACAAACTTATTTTTAAGGATGGCCTCATGTCCATTATTGGTAGACGGCCCCTTATATACATGTAGCCGGTTGGTTTATGTTGGATGTAAACTGTATCTGAATGAATTTATCTTATTAACATGGCTCAATCTTGACAGCCTGTCCAGGAAACCATAACAACACTAAGATGGAGGTCTGTTTTTTTAGTAACTACATGTACATGTATGTACATGTAGCCATAAGCCCAGACGGAGCAAACTGTGCAGAACAATCCATGACAATTATCCAATTCAATTAGCCTGTCGCCGCCCTCATGTAACATGACGCGAGGTTCTGGCACAGTCAGAAGAGCAAGCTTTAATTTGGTGTATCAGGTTACATATAGAACTTCACACCTTGAGGTACATGTACTTTGCGTTGACAATGACAATTTAATTGGTTTCTTGTTACATAAGCGTTGTTAGATTTCTGGATAAGAAGGCCTCAATTTAAGGAGTGCTGATGTATCAAATATCAATGGACATGCAAACATGCATACTTATGTATGCTTACTTATGTTAACTTAAAAAATCTATTATGCACATGCAATTACATGTAAGTCGTCACAGACCTTTTTTATATTATCATGGCGATCCTTATATTTGACTCTATCTCCCATTTTTTTCCATCAATATTCCGCCTCTCCTAAATCACAATGTGCATTAGAATACACAATGATTGTGTACATGAATTAGGCTAAATTTGCATTTCTCAGTTTTAGGGAAGTGACCAGTCTCTCGCTCTCCATCTTTCTCCAGTTCTAAGAGCTTTTCATCACCCGCCTGGGATTTGGAAATTCAATGCAGAGTGATATTTGGAGGATACCTCTCGTATTACTCATGCATAACATAACCAAGAAGTGATAAAAACTTCATGAGTTCAGAAAAACTGAAAGCTATACTTATCTGAACAGCCAGAAACATTTTGATCAAGCCATTATCAGGCAATGTAGAATCGGCCATACATGATTGACTCATGAACATTTACTAATGAAAGAGTCAGTCCCAAGGTGTAATCCATGCCACGAAGATCTCAAAATGAAACATTAAACATTTATAAATAATGTTGGTGTTTGTTACCAAATCAAACCTGTTATCACTTAAATGCCAATATCCTCCATTTGGAGATCTCCTGCAAACAAAATTATCTCCCTTGATCGCTGCGTCGATCGTCCGCCAGGTGGCGTGCACTCCGCGCATGTCCATCACTCTTTTTCCCATGTTGAGCAAGACCTGTTTTGAGTCAAGGCCGAGCAAAGAGGGGAGGATGGGTTGGGCAAATCAACGTTGATAACAGGTTTGATTTGGTAACAAACACCAACATTATTTATAAATGTTTAATGTTTGTGTCCCAAATCTTCACCTGTTATCACTTCAATGCCAGACTCCCAACAGAGGAGGTTGGGTAGCCGGCCTTGTGACTTGCTTTTGGATTAAGCGGAGCACGCCTAGTTCTGATTTTGTAAATCTAATATGCTTAATAATATCCTGATAATTCCCGTGTCGTATAGAAGCGTAGGGAGCTCAAGGTATTACAAGTAATGCGGCGAGAGGTGGACTCTGTTCCATCGTTTGCTCGCATACTTAGCTAGATAATCAGATGCCATCGTGATGTCTTGAAGTCCCTTCGTCTCTGGCATGGTATGTCTTCTATACTTACCGAATTGTCGGGATCTTGCTTGCTTGATCGGTGCCCCCCCCCTTTTTTTGATAGGAGTGGTAGACTATACCCTAGGCTGTAGCTATAGGTCCAGTGTAGTCATCCTATCTGTCTGTACAGACATGTCTGAAGATAGCAATCAGTATGAGTTGAATTGATCGTCCAAGCGCAGGTGTCAACAGTATCGTTCAACGATAAGTTTTCCCCAAAGTGGCCCGGACGTCACACTGCCTCTATCTTGTGAGACGATGTCTCCATAAAGGAGAAGGAGCGTTGATGGCGAGTTGGTTAAACCAGTCGGCAGTCTTCTTCAACCCAGACGGTGATCATGGACTAGTGATGTCCGCTGATGGGTCTGTTAGAAGTGATGAGAGAGGAAGACAGCTGGAACCTCTTGTCGGTTCTATAAAGAGTGCTCTAGGCCTCTGACTGGATATAAAAACCTCTTCTCCTTCAGCAGGTACACGAAATCTGTTAGCGCTGGAATCTGGTACAGTCTTTGGACATCTGGTCCCTGACGTGTGGAATCGTTCTAATGACGAAATCCGGGATGGGATGAAAGGTTCTGGTTGCTCAGTCTGTCATCCCTGTCAAGGAACTAGGTTCTACTGCGCAATGCTCTGATTGCGTAGTGAAGACTGTCATGGAGCTGTCTTGCAGGACAGGATGTTGACTGCAGTTGGTAGAACTGGTTCGAATGGGAGGCGTAAGAATGCCCTAGTACCACATCCAGGTCTCCTTGGGTGATAATTGATGTGTTCGGCGAGACTGTAAGGTGAAGACCATGGAAAGCTGAAATGCTGGAATGTAGTCGGTTCCGTGGGTGAACTTGACAACCCTGGATGATGCTGAGTGATACCCCTGTGTACTGCTTGACTGAGATTCCCTGCCCTGATACAGATGCAGAAGGAAAAACCAGCTGTTGCTGGAACAGAAACAGTGTTGGCCACAGGTCCCCTACTATAGTACATTCTCCGGGCTTGATGCGACTGTACAGTAAATAGTAGCTTGCTGCTGTCCTTGTCTGTACAATTGGTCCTGGAGAAAAAACCCTGGTCTGCAAGGAAATTCTGGACCGTAGCAGACGTGGGGGTTCGGCCGTTGCGGGTCCCGGTGCCCCCGTGGAAAAGTGATCTTCCGGTTGTAGTACCTTGTAGGACTTGGAGAAAACTGTCGGCGGGAACCCTGAAGTGATGTGAAACACCTGGTGTTGTGACATGGTATTGCTGATACCGTGCTGCTAGGACCAGTGTTGATGTTTCTAGAAGACAGTGACTGGAATCTTGCTCCCCCCCAAACTTGACGCAACTGACGACCGTACTGAACGTTCGTAATCAATGCTGATGTGATGTACAACCGCAACCTCCAAGGGGGACCGCCTTCT
The DNA here is from genome assembly GCA_036873755.1 of Hanleya hanleyi. Classification (NCBI taxonomy): domain Eukaryota; kingdom Metazoa; phylum Mollusca; class Polyplacophora; order Lepidopleurida; family Hanleyidae; genus Hanleya; species Hanleya hanleyi. The sequence goes on from JAVTVY010018294.1 coordinate 12,417, forward strand.
AGCGTAGATATCCCTAAGGAAGATGATGCGTTGCTTGTCTGTCGTGGTATCCATGTGATGTGTCGGCTATCTGTTGCCGGACTAATGGCCCCCTCTAAGCTATGAATTCCGCATCGGTGAATGTGAAGTTCTATGTGCTTGGTTGAAACTGACTCAGGCATCGCCACTCTGGAAGGGGGTGAAGATGTTCCGGGACGAGCATCCTTAGATTGCTTGTTCTTGCGCTCAGGATCAGTTGTAGTTGAGAAACTGTAATGAGGAGTACCTGGAGCTAGCCAAAACTGTGCTAGGTCCCGGGTGAGTAGTAGACTGTAGTTCCATCCCACGGGCCTCTGGGTCATGGTGTTGATGGTCTGGTTCTCGGTGCAGGTTCCATATGCCGGAAAACCTGCTTGCCGCTTGAATGTAGCCGTACTACCTAATCCGTGGGGTCCCTGGAAATATCCCTGGACCGCCATGATCATCGAGGCGAAACTGGACAAGGGTCTCTGGAGACGTCGAGAAAGTGACGACAATCGGGAGTCGGAGTCCAACTCCTGTAGAGTCGAATATGTTCAGTAAGTGTCCGGTCCCGTCGTCTGGTCCGGTCTCTACTGTCATCCCGATGAATGCTGGAGTCCCAGGTTCTGTTCTGGAGTCCTAATTCGCCTTCCGGATTAAAGATGACTTTATCCTCGTGTCCTCTTCCAGTGTCCGGGTCCGTGTTGACTTGGCCTTGGAAGGGACCTCAATGTGAAACTAGGCTTGCCCACTGTAGACTGGATGTCTCACCCCAAAGAAAAAAACGGGTTAAGTCAAACCGACTAGCCGTTTCTCCCGAAATAGATTCCCCTGATCCTGATGTCGGGTGTAGGTGGAGTCCTAGATTATCCGATGAGGAGTAGGATCCGGCTCTTAGAAGACTGAGGATGATCGTCAGATGAAGTGTCGGGACTTGGAGTAGACCTCACGTAAGGGCTGACTTCTTCGACGCTGATCTTCTATATCATCAGGGTCGACCGTTCTACAATCAGGTGAGTGAAGACTCGAAGCTTGGGAAGGATGAAAGGATGACTAGTGGTTTGAAGGTGAAGCTTGAGAACCCTCAATTCTGACTGACGAGGTTGACCTCTGTCCCGGTCGGGAGATTCCCTCTTTGCCTTGGAACTGTCCTTCCTTGTAAGGGCGAACACCACTCTGAGCATCTAGCTTGGGTTGTCCGAGTTCTGACCGGAAAGACCCTCCGTGGCGACCTCCTCTGTAGAGTCGATAAGGCGCCGAAGAATTCCATCTTGGCCCGTGAAAAGGTCAATGATCTCGCTTATGCTTCACGTCTGGATCCTGAATCACCTTGGAAATAGCCGTCAGGAACCAATCAGAGTATGATGTAATTCTGTGTTGTGTCAGTATCATATCTTCCACAGCACAGGCTTGCCTCTGTTGAAGTACCCCCGCTGGTGTGGTGTCCTCGTGAAGTTCAACAGTCTGTCAAGATCCGGTTCAGACTTCGGGCCCTGAACGGTGGATTGTCTCCGTGAAGAGTGTAAGCCCTGTAAGGACCGGGCTCCTGGAGAGATGACGAAGTCTCCAATTGTCGATCCAGTGCGTCGTATAGGTTGGCTGATGCTGGAGATGGTGCGCAGGTTGGCGCAGCTTCCTCCTCAGAAGGTTTGTTAAAACCGTAAAGAGGTGTCGTAGTAAGTTTTCTCCGTTCCCGGCGAGGTCATCAGGCTGCTTGTCATCGCCGACCACCGGTCTGGGCATCTCTGGAGTCAACGTATGTACCGCCGCTATCCTGGCTTTGAAGGGTAGCATGTCTTATTCTTCTACCTCCGCCCGACGTAGGAGGTGAATCCGTATGAGATGAGGATGCCGAGGAAGTGGAACGTCGTGCGTGATCCTCATATCGTGTCATCTCACGGGTCTCCGATGAAGGAACTCTACCCTGGTAAGGGGCTGTGAAGCCTGGGGATGACTGTGTTTCTTGACCAGGCTTGCCTTGGAAGGTACCCCTGGATCAGAAGTCTGTTCCTTGGGGGCAGGTCCAGAATGGTGATCTACGAGTCCTGTTCATCTCTGGACTTCTGTTTATCCCGATGCTCCGGGCTACGGTGATGGTGGGTAGACGTCCGCTCCTCGCCATCAATGCTTGTTGACGAGAAACCGGTGAACGGCTTCTCCCTCGTCTGTTGTAAAGTCGCTCCGGGGTATGGTCCCTATGGTACCGACTCCGGTAGGCTGGACTAGGTGAAGGGGTCCGACGTCTAGGACGGTCCCTCTCTCGATGATGACGTACGGGATAGGAATCTCGGCGTTGTAACGGTGTGCGACTTCGTTTACGAAATCTGCTTGCCGTAGTACCGAGGTATGGCTCCGTTGTATGGGTCCAAGCTGGAGTAGAGGCCGGCTCACGGCGCTCTGGCTGAGTCCGTTCCTCATAAGTCCGTGACTCCTTGGATGTGGAGTCTCGGTGATCTGTATAAGTCCGTTCTGCTTGAGTCCGTGACTTCTCAGGTGTAGACTCTCGGCGCGCTGGATAGGTCCGTGTGGTATCCCGCTCCGTGATACGGCTCCGGGTGCGTGGTACGGCTCCGGGCTGTAGTTTCCTCCCGCGGTGCTCCGGTATCGGAGTCACGGTGGTCTGGATAGGTCCGTGAGGTCTCCAGTTCCGAGGTACGGCGCCCTGGATAGGGTCGTGATCACTGGATAGGGCCGTGATTCCTTGGAATCCCGGTCCCTGTAGGCCTTGGCTTGTCCGACTCCCGGCGTCCGGTATAGAGCCGTGACTCCGTGGAACCGGTGAGCTGTGCTTGAGCCGGGGTCCCGCTGTAGTGGTGGAGTCCGTGATCTTGATTCTCGGACTGCCTTTTTCGCCGTGTCCCTCTGTGTCTCCGGGGTACGGCTGCTTGAGCCGGGGTCCCGCTGTAGTGGTGGAGTCCGTGATCTGTTTACAGGAGCTCTTTCAAAACAGGTCTTGTCACCAAGACTGCAAAGGAAAAAGAGTGATGGACATGCGCGGAGTGCACGCCACCTGGCGGACGATCGACGCAGCGATCAAGGGAGATAATTTTGTTTGCAGGAGATCTCCAAATGGAGGATATTGGCATTTAAGTGATAACAGGTGAAGATTTGGGACACAAACATATTCTTATCGACTGTATAGATTTTAAGAATGCAAAAGATTCTTTTTATCGAGCGACAACTGTGGAAGATCTTTTTAGTCGGGTGAGGGAGGACTGTGTCTTGGGTTATTTGAGACAAATCGGTTTGTTGCATAAGTTTTAATGTGTGTATGTTTTTTAATGTGTTGGATTACCAAGTTATTGGCTTGAGTAGCTGAAATATTGCTGAACGCGATGTTAAACCTTATTTCTCTCCCTCTCTCTTCTGATAAATAGCTCACACAGATTGTACAACCGAGAGAAGCTGTTGCATCAGAGCTGCATCATGGCTTCTACTCAACACTGTACTGTCAGCCTTTGTGCAGAGATAAACCTTTACAAATTATAATCTGCCACTTTCAGATTTAATTATTCCTATATATTCAACAAATGAGTACATCAACCATCATGACAGTTCGCACAGTATATACGATATTTAAAGCGAATTGAGGACATGAGTAAGAGTGATTGGGTGAGTGAGTGAGTAGGATTTAATGTCGCTTTCAACAATGTTTCAGTCATTATCGCGATGAACCAACTAAGCACCACCCAGCCAAATTGCGTTCCTGCTACTTCAAAGAAAACAATCTTAGAAGCAGCATGGAACCATCAGACACCCTCCATCTACCCCATAAAACAGAGGAAAGCAAGCAAGTCACAGACAGGACGCTTACATGGTTCAATAAAGATAAATGATGTTACACTACAGGACTAGACATCAATTTATCAAGTTCCTGTTGCTTCTCAGCAAAATGCCTTGCATCAACAGGAACCCTTGCCCACCCAACCACTCGCGATTGGTTACTGATGCACCCAGCACTGCTCTTTCTCTATTCTGAACCCTGCAATTTTCTATATTGTTTTATAACTGCCCAGGCATCGGAGAATCCAAACTCAATATTATAGAGTTTGCTTCTCCAGTCTCAGAAACAATGAATACATGTACACTATGTCTCCCAACTTCAGCATTATAATGACCATGGAGCTCTATAGCTCCATGTAATGACAGAGTGTAGAATCAGTGGACTAGGGACATCACAGTATTTAAATTCATGACACGACATTGTCAGCTGGAATAGACCAGGGGGAAATCCTCACTCCATCCTCATCCAGAATAAATTTACATCCATGAAAGTAGTAAGATATATATCTATGTATAGTAAGATTAGTATGCAAGATAGGCTATCATCTGGGAGTACTGTATACTTCTAGTCAACTGGTGAAATGTATGTACATGTATGAATGGGTCTTCACTACGGTTGGCTATAAATTGTACATCATTAAATGCTCTGACTACATGGACAGGAAGTACATGTACATGTACACATTCGACAGAAATACGATTTGAGATCATTGAATTATACAGTCAAATGGTACAGATTCAGGGAAATTTATCAACTAGACCCTACTCTTGACCAGAATAACACTGAATTCTAGATAACAGCAGTGTGACCCCCTGGCCCCAATGTATCTTGCCCCAATTTTTCTTTCACCGAAAGTTCCCCACACCCAATACTTGCTAAATTGGCGAAAATGGTTATATTCGACATTTTATCATGCTTTGGGCGATTCCATGTCACGTAAAGTTACATTTTCATTCCCGATGGGGATGTATTTGTAACATTTGACAAAATTAACAGCCATGACCACACCAATAACAAAACAAATCACTTAAATAAAAGTATTTCTTATAATTTGAATGGGTTTTTGATTAATTTCAGTGAAACTAATTAGCATCTGGGCTTAATTAAAAAAGTGTCACGTAAGTTACTCAGAGAATTAGGGTAGTTTTGGGTCATTTGACGTATGTTAAAAATTCTCTGATTTGGATGGAAGAATCTTAAAAGTTCTCACCTATAGCGATAGCTTGAACGATGAATTAGTAAGTATGAGTATAGTTGCCATCAGTCACTTTGCCATATTTCACCACAAGGGTTATAAAGATTGTTAACCATTGTCACGTAAGTTACAAATGTGCGTCACGTAAGTTACATGGGATGGGTTTCTGGACTATTTATTCAGGAAATACTTGCAGAAATGTTTAGAAATTGAATAATACGATGTCAATATACAGGAAGAACAATTTCTAGGATACTTAACTGTTCATTATTTTCTAATTAATTACCAAACTCATTACCATATTTTCAGTGAAAACATTGGAATTATTTATGGGACTGGGCCCTGTACTTGTCTGCAAGGACAGTTTAGAATATCTTAATAGTATACTTTTAGTGGTAACAAAGTTAGAAATACTTAATAGTTGGATTTGCTTTTGACAAAAAAAATTATTCCTAGTTTACATGGTTTTGTATATGTAACTTACGTGACAATTTTTGTAACTTACGTGACATGTCACGTAAGTTACACAACTTCACTCGCCTAAATTTCTATTCAACTATTTGTTTTTTACCAAGTTAAGAGGTGGATGTTCCTAGTGGACATAAGGTAGTTTCATTGAGGGAAGAGTTTATTTATATCTATTGCCTATATTATCTCTTGACAAAATGACCCATGAAAATTTGTCACGTAAGTTACATTGCGATAATCGGATTGAATATTGAGTGAAAATGACATAGTCTTGCCAACTTCACAAATTTGGCAAGTTTGCATGTTAGAATACATGGTTATTAGTTACTAACATCAGATATAACCAAACTGAGATGAATACTTCAGATTTTACATCTTAATTTGAGGCGTATTAGAAAATCACATTTCATGGCTGTCTGAGTTTGCTAGGTATTTTAATGGTATTTTTTTCTAGAATGTGGACCAGTCAATGACAAAAACTTCATTTTGTCTTAGTTCAGGCACTGGTTGATACAAAAAATCAACAGATGTCCCAATCCTAGCAGTTTGAAATTTGAGCAACTTTCACTCTCTGTCGTGGAATCGCCCCTTTACTGTTTTTGGAAATGGCCGAAGTTTAAAAAAAAAAAGATAGTGCCACGGCACTGTAGCGCTCATCTGGCTATAACTGGAGAAAGTGGCTGCAAGAAATTTTTACTGAAGAACTGCAATAGATGAGTTTCTAACTTGCGTTGTCTCCCCTGAACAAAATGGCAACATAGTCGATTTCACAGGAGGTCAAGCTGCAAATTCATGATTGTAATTGAAGGTCACGGAATAAAGGCAATTATACCAAAATATAATGTGTGATTGTCAGTAAGCTGTATAAGCAATAACCAGAACCAATTTTTATTATGTGATTGCAGTCGTTCGTCCGTCTGTCCACTTCGTGTCCGGACAGTACATTGGACAGTTTTTAACCTTAGCTACGATTCCAATATTTTGTGGGTATATGCACCAGGGGGAGACATGTTGAGTACGAAATATGTGCGACTGGGTTGTTACGATGGCAATGAGATGTAACAGGACATTTCTGGTGAGGTATGGCCTAACCAAGACATACCCCCATCTGTCTGCGAAGATGTAAAAGATAGTGCCACGGCACTGTAGGTCATCTGTCTGTAACTGGAGAAATTAGCTGTGAGAAATTTTTACTAAAGAACTGCAATAGATGAGTTTCTAACTTGTGTTGTCCCCCCTGAACAATCCATGATCCATGCAGTTATTTCCTGAGATTTTATGATCAAGTTTCATGGGAAATTCAAGATGCGGCAATATTGGATTTTCGAAATGAACCAAAAAAAGGTATCTTGCACAACTGGACCACAAGGGGAATCTGTGTATCAACATCCATGCAGTAATATCCTAAGAATTCACGATAGCAAAATTTCATGGGGAAATCCAAGATGGCCACCATATTGGATTTTCCAATCAGACCATATATGGTATCCTGCACATCTAGACCCCAAGGGCAACCTCTGTACCAAAATTGAGAAAGATCCATGCAGTAGTTCCTGAGAAATCACAATAACAATGTTTCATCTGGAAATCCAAGATGGCCGCCTGGTGGCCATATTGGATTTTTCAATCAGACTACAGCCCTCACAATTAGGAAAATTCTCCACGGCAAAAAAAATGCTGAGGAGAAATCAATTGGCCACGGCAAAAAAGGGCTTCACCACGGCATTTTTTTTTGCAGTAGATCTAGTTTTGACTACGATAATTAAATGACTTGCCCAGGATGTTCGCTGGAATTCACAGATTTTCCACTACAATTGGATGCATTCATTTTTGTCATATCAGAAGTTCATAAAATACAGATGAACTTCTGATCATATGTACTGACCATTGAGCAAAAATTCAAGTTTTTTGTTTGGGGTAACATAACCTTGCTACAAACAATGCGTTGGTAGGTCAATTTTTAGTTTTATTATTTTAATTTTAGTTCTCAATTGAACTTTTTCATGATCACATACCTGGTCACATTATTGCTTCATGGGAGTAGAGACATGAGATGTGCGAAACAGAGAAACTATTACCATTTGTGTGGATTTGAGTTTTCCTGGTTAACAGATATAACTTCAATATAAGATAGTTTCAGGAATACCCTATATTTCTTACATGAATTAAAAAAAAAGGTAAAATAAAAAAACCCCTAAAGTTATAGGTGGGGGCCTGTAGGGTTAATCAAACAAACAATATTTTAAGTTTTGCCTTGGCTTCTTTGCAAACAAGAATGAATAAAAACTCTGATTTTCCTAACTCCTTCTGGTAAAGGTTTTGTATTCCGCCTCCAGAATGTTCAGCACATCCAATGGCAGCTTAATATTATTGCTGCTTCTTGGTGTGCCGCGAACTTGCCCATATAGTCGGCCGGAGGCATTCCAGTTTTTTATTACCTCCGGTTCCAGCTATCAATTTATCCGATACGGCGATAGTGAAAAGCCACGTGGTCGTAACATGTTGGCCGATCTTGCATGCCTCAAAAAGTAAAGAAAATTCCAAGCACAGTTTCCATCATTGTCCGCCAGTTCAGGCTTTATGCACGACAACATCAAATGTCACCATTTCGTCAGCATCGTCATGCTCTCGTACGATGGCAAAGCAAAACAAATTGTCACTGTCAAAACTTTTAAAACCGCTGTGCAGGAGAATGGTAATTGTAGGGGCTTACGTGGAGTACGGTAACCCCAAATGTCGAGGAAATTATATTCCGGGTAATGTATGAAAACATGGAGTATATAAGATATTTAGTGCCAGCTGTAATTAATTAATTTAAGATTACTACTGAGTTCACTATTTCAGGTTGCCGTGCCATTCATAATACAATAATACATAATCCTAACTGTACGTGAATTCCCCTTCATCGTAACCCTCACCATTCCCTAGAGCACTCTCCTCATATGCGGTCGCCTGTGCTATTGCGACAATGAAGTAACGCCAGTGGAGAAATGCCCTGCATGCTGGAGAGTAACAGACATCCAATTGAAGATCTGTGCTTTCAAGATAGGGAATGATCGGCTGTCTGTCATTTTGCCGACCGATGTCTCCAAATTATGCAATCAAACAACCACAGCACCAGTAGCTGTCTCGTTTATTTAAAACCAAATTTATTAGCAAGTAAAGCCAGTTCAAGGAGACGTATTTTACCATCGACCGTATGTTGTTTACTGACAACAACAACAACATCACTTTACGACCCACGGCAAAAAAACTGCCGACGCGAAGTGATTTTACCCCAGCATTTACCACGGCAATTGCCATTTGCCGTGGCTAATTGCGAGGGCTGAGACTACAAATTGTATCTTGCGCAACTAGACCCCAAGGGGAACCTCTGTACCAAATTTGAGAAAGATCCATGCAGTACTTCCTGAGAAATCGAGATAACAATGTTTCATCTCGAAATCCAAGATGGCCGCCTGGTGGCCATATTGGATTTCTGAATCAGACCACAAAAGTATCTTGCACAACTAGACACTAAGGGGAACCTGTGTATCAAATTTGAGAAAGATCCATGCAGTACTTCCTCATAAATCACGATAACGAAGTTTCATATGGAAATCCAAGATGGCCGCCTGGCGGCCATATTGGATGTTCGAATCAGAGCAGAAAAGGTATCTTGCACAACTAGACCCCAAGGGGAACCTGTGTACCAAATTTGAGGAAGATCCACAAAGTAGTTCCTGAGAAATTGCAATAACAATGTTTCATGGGGAAATCCAAGATGGCCGCCTGGTGGCCATATTGGATTTGTGAATCAGACCACAACAGGTATCTTGCACAACTAGACCCCAAGGGGAACCTGTGTACCACATTTGAGAAAGATCTATGCAGCAGTTCCTGAGAAATCGCGATAACAATGTTTCAATGGCAAATTCAAGATGGACGCCATGGCGGCCATATTTAAAATCGTATCGACACGGCATGAACAAATTCTGGTGTACTCATTGGGGGGAACATGCATGCCAAGTTTCAGCTTAATCGGCCAAGCGGTTTCAGAGAAGAAGATGTTTACGCACAACGGACGACGCACAACGGACGACGGACAGTCAGGCCATGACATAAGCCCATCGGGCCTTCGGCCCAGATGAGCTAAAAATGCAATCAAATATCACGCCTGTTTGAAAACGGCAAATGCTGTGACCTGTTCGCCCATAATCATTAATACATGTAACATCAGTCTGATAAAACCATAGCGAATGTTCTACATGTATGTAGACAGCCCACACAATTCGAAAAACTCGCTTCGGCAAAAATAATGTCATATTCCTATTTAACACCATGTTAAATGTTGCTCAGGGGAACTGATTATGCCACAGCATTTACCTCGGCAATGGCTGATTGCCGTGGTGAATTGTGAGGGCTGACCGTAGACACCATTTCCATTCTAACACCACCAACGTCACAAAGCCTTCTACATGTACATGTACAGGCCTTCATTGGCCTTACGATGATGACGTCATACCAAATTGTTGTGCAACGTACATCACAATGGGATATCTCAGATATCTGATGAGTTAATATGATACGACATGATCATACTCAGACTAAGACATCATGGGTCAAAGCTTACAACTGTCACAATAAAAGCATGACTGAGATACATCGTTCTCTCTAGATAACGAATTTACAATGAAAATTATATGGATTAAGAATACTGATGAGCGATATGGATTTGATATTTTTAGAACATCATGATGTCTTGCTGGCAGAATGAAAACTGTTGACTGCTTCTCTATTCATGCTCTTGATGTTGGCCTATGCTATGATCTGTTTTTTGAATTTGATGCTAATGCCGTTTTTTTGAATTGGGTATTTGGATTATGGACACGAAAAATGTGCCTAGACGCTTGTATTTTGTGTTAAAAAATCCACTTTTGAGTCATTTTATTTTTCTAAGAAAAATACATGTATATCAATTTCTTGTTTACACAGTTTCTCTGTAAGCTTATGTTTTCATGCAACGAAGTCAGGCTAATAGCGACTGATCAGGCCAATAGTGGCTGATCAGGCTAATAGCGATTGATCAGGCCAATAGTGACTGATCAGGCCAATAGTGACTGATCAGGCTAATAGCGACTGATCAGGCCAATAGTGACGGATCAGGCTAATAGTGATTGATCAAGTCAATAGTGACTGATCAGGCTAATAGTGACTGATCAGGCTAAGTGATTGACCAGGCCAATAGTGATTGACCAGGCCAATAGTGATTGATCAGGCCAATAGTGACGGATCAGGCCAATAGTGACGGATCAGGCCAATAGTGATTGATCAGGCCAATAGTGACGGATCAGGCCAATAGTCATTGATCAGGCCAATAGTCATTGATCAGGCCAATAGTGACGGATCAGGCCAATAGTGATTGATCAGGCCAATAGTGATTGATCAGGCCAATAGTGATCGATCAGGCCAATAGTGATCGATCAGGCCAATAGTGACTGATCAGGATAATAGTGATTGACCAGGCCAATAGTCATTGATCAGGCCAATAGTCATTGATCAGGCTAATAGTGATTGAGCAGGCCAATAGTGATTGATCAGGCCAATAGTGACGGATCAGGCCAATAGTCATTGATCAGGGCAATAGTCATTGATCAGGCCAATAGTCAATGATCAGGCCAATAGTGATTGATCAGGCCAATAGTGATTGATCAGGCCAATAGTGATTGATCAGGTCAATAGTGATTGATCAGGCCAATAGTGATTGATCAGGCCAATAGTGATTGATCAGGCCAATAGTGATTGGTCAGGCCAATAGTGATAGATCAGGTCAATAGTGATTGAACAGGCCAATAGTGATTGATCAGGCCAATAGTGATTTATCAGGCCAATTGCGATTGATCAGGCATAGCGATTGATCAGGCCAATAGCGATTGATCAGGCCAATAGTGATTGATCAGGCATAGCGATTGATCAGGCCAATAGCGATTGATCAGGCCAATAGCGATTGATCAGGCATAGCGATTGATCAGGCCAATAGTGATTGATCAGGCATAGCGATTGATCAGGCCAATAGCGATTGATCAGGCCAATAGTGATTGATCAGGCCAATAGTGATTTATCAGGCCAATAGTGATTGATCAGGCATAGCGATTGATCAGGCCAATAGCGATTGATCAGGCCAATAGTGATTGATCAGGCATAGCGATTGATCAGGCCAATAGCGATTGATCAGGCCAATAGTGATTGATCAGGCATAGCGATTGATCGATTGATCAGGCCAATAGCGATTGATCAGGCAGGCATAGCGATTGATCAGGCCAATAGTGATTGATCAGGCATAGCGATTGATCAGGCCAATAGCGATTGATCAGGCCAATAGTGATTGATCAGGCCAATAGTGATTTATCAGGCCAATAGTGATTGATCAGGCATAGCGATTGATCAGGCCAATAGCGATTGATCAGGCCAATAGCGATTGATCAGGCATAGCGATTGATCAGGCCAATAGTGATTGATCAGGCATAGCGATTGATCAGGCCAATAGCGATTGATCAGGCCAATAGTGATTGATCAGGCCAATAGTGATTTATCAGGCCAATAGTGATTGATCAGGCATAGCGATTGATCAGGCCAATAGCGATTGATCAGGCCAATCAGTAGATTGATCAGGCATAGCGATTGATCAGGCCAATAGCGATTGATCAGGCCAATAGTGATTGATCAGGCCAATAGTGATTTATCAGGCCAATAGCGATTGATCAGGCATAGCGATTGATCAGGCCAATAGCGATTGATCAGGCCAATAGTGATTGATCAGGCATAGCGATTGATCAGGCCAATAGCGATTGATCAGGCCAATAGTGATTGATCAGGCCAATAGTGATTTATCAGGCCAATAGTGATTGATCAGGCATAGCGATTGATCAGGCCAATAGCGATTGATCAGGCCAATAATGATTGATCAGGCATAGCGATTGATCAGGCCAATAGCGATTGATCAGGACAATAGTGATTGATCAGAACAACAGTGATTAAATTATTAGAGAAACTACCATGCTGGTTGCAGAATGGTGAGTACATTTTCAATCAGTGAAATCACTTTGTGTACATGTACATGTAGGCCTAGATCTGTGGTAAAGGTACATATCACTATAAATAGCCACAGAAAATCTGGATAATGATTTCACGGAGAGCTTAGATCAGAACATCTGATGAGCAGACAAAGGGTTATCAAAATATCACTAGCATACTGGAGTCAATAAACCTAGTCTGAGACTCATTATGTAGTCGCAGAATCCACACAAAACACAGGAAGGAAGCAATCAGAGATTGCTCAATTGTATGCCCCCCCTTCCGCTTTAATCCGACACTGCCCCGCCATTGTTCTGTTGTTTATTGGTTGGTGGAGGCCTAATTTGGATAATTATACAAATTCTTTTTCTGTCACTTTTTTTGCCATGCCTCACATAATACATATTCCAAGTATCAGCCAACAAGTGATAATACGATGTTTCGATGCAAGATGGTCGCCAGGGCTTTCGCCAAATCCGAAAATGTGACCTGGTTATGAGACCTACATTCCTTGGGAGTATATTGTGGTGAAATTATGAAGCGATCAGTGAACTTTGAATTTTGCACCCAATTCACTCTTTTTGGGGCAACTTCATACTTTAATTTCAGGACCTATGTTGTCTGCTTTGGAATGCAGGATAACATATAATATAGCCATTTTTCTGGTCCAAATCGGTTATGGACTGAGATCCAGCCTGGACAAATGAATATATCCCATTCACTTTAGTTTTGATAAACAAAGGGCCATAACTCTTGAAAATATAACCGAAAGCAGAGAAACTTCACGCTGCACACCAATGGGTCACTGACCACATATCATGCAAATTTCATACTTGTCCATACAATATTAACCGAGATCCAGCCCTACAAGTCTCAAAGATTTGAAGAAAAAAGGGCCATAACTGTTGAAAATATACGCGAAATGTGGAGAAACTTCACGCTGCACAACTACAGGGCACTGACCACATATCCTGCAAATTTCATAATTGTCCATACAATATTAACCGAGATCCAGCCCGGACAAGTCCCAATTCACACAAATTTGAACAAAAAAGGGCCATAACTCTTGAAAATATATGCGAAACGCGGAGAAACTTCACGCTGCACAACTACAGGGCACTGACAACATATCCTGCAAATTTCATAATTGTCCATACAATATTAACCGAGATCCAGCCCGGACAAGTCCCAATTCACGAAGAATTCAGGAACAAAGGGCCATAACTCTTGAAAATATAAGCGAAACATGAAGAAACTTTACGCTGCACAACTGTGGGGCACTGACCACATATCATGCAAATTTCATACTTGTCCATACAATATTAACCAAGATCCAGCCCGGACAAGTCCCATTCACAGAGATTTCAGAAAAAGGGCCATAACTCTTGAAAATTATACCCGAACTCGGAAAAAACTCAACGCTGCACATCTACGAGGCACTAGCCACATTCCATGCAAGTTTCAATCCTGTCCATCAAATATTAACTGAGATATTGCTCGGACAAGAAATTCGGACGGACAGACGGACAGACGGACAGACAGACAGACGGACAGACGGACGGACAAAGCGATCGCTATATGCCCCCCCTCTAGTTAGAGGGGGGGCATAAATATAACATGCGTGTATCAGTACAAGTATTTCCCCCCAGACATTCTGCATGTGATAGGAGGGCATTTGAAACGTTTGTGACTATCATGTGTATGGGAAACCATGTATTGTACATAGTGCATGTAACTTGGAATGTCAATGTTGTGTATGAAGGAATTATGGTTTAGTATGGTGTAATGCCAACCAATTAATAATTCTGAATAAGAAATAATTTTTGAAAGAGAATTGGTGGCTGCTGGGAATTTAACCCACGACCCCAGCTATTATCACTGTTATGCGCTGCTCCTCCATTAACATGTTGAGCTGGGGACTGGGGTGGTTAATTGGTTTGTCAGACCCAGTATTTGATTCCCACTGATGACCAATTTATTTTCTCCGTCAAAAAACATTTCACATCATTTTTGTGTATGAAGAATGAGTTGCATGGGTTGGTACTACAATATAATCATGACCCCACCTACCCGTGGATCCAATTGACACCTGTGCATGTACATTTTGATACAGTGACAAGGAGTATGGGATACAGTAAATCTAGGACAAGAGGAGCCTCTTTGAGCATGTTGAAGAGGGTTAGTTCTGAGCCTAAGTAAGGGGGGTGAGATCATGGGTGTCATGCCCCTAGAAATAGCAGCCATGCTAAATACCATGTAGGCACTGGATGATATAAAGTAGGCATAATACTACATGTATCATAGATTTAGTGAAAACAGAAGTTGAATCACAGAACATATTAAAACCCCTGGAATGTGATCACATCAACCATAAACCTGGGAATGAGACATGGGATAGTATAGAACTTGTGAACATCATAAAAAGGACTGACAATTTATTATCCCAACTGAATACATATTATACGATTGGAGAAGAATTCAAGTTGGTCAAAGTACTGTAGACTGAAAATTTCTTCTGTTCTCCCATAGTCGTCAAGAAATTCAGTTCTGCAATTTACCACATTATGTTCATCAGGCAAATTAATAACTGAAATCCTCAATAGCTACAAGCTTAGTGAACTAGTGAGTACCTGAATGTGATTTAACACTGTTTTCAACTATATTTCAGTCATATCATGACCGTCGTTTGGGTCCTATCCCTTTTCACACCTGGGAACCCCACAAATAGGGTCCTATTATTCCTTTATATAACTGGGCCACATTTCCTTTTCACACCTGCATGCCCCAGTTAGTTGCCCCTTACAAGCTGTCTGAGGAGCAGAGGCCTATTCTTACCATGACCTGAACTATGTTAAAGGTGAACTGCAAAGCTTTTAATTTGATCTAAATTGTTGCTTATATACATCTTGTCTTATGTGACATAACTTTTATACGTTTTTGGGGCAAATATAGTTTGCAAAATTGTACTAATAACAATATTTAAGTTATCCTGTTCTAAATCCGTCTTGAAAACTTGCATCGCTTGTCTCTCTTGGTTTGTAGAACGTTATGACGTTATAGTGGTCCCCTTCATTCAAGTTTTATTCAAATGTGACGTCATGCTACGTCGGATGAATGAACGAGGACCACTATAACGTCATGACGTTCCAAAAACAACGGGAGGCAAGCGATGACGTTTTTAAAAGTTCTGGCTCTCGGTATAAGTTTTGACTTCTCATATACCCAAAATAAAACAATAACCCACAGAACTATTACCACACATAATTGTAACAACTATATAAGTTCTTGTTTTATGACATTTTAACAGAACATTGCCTTTTCAGTTCACCTTTAAGGGGATGTCTGCAAATCTCAGTTATGGAAGGGGTGGGTGGTTGGTCGTGGTGTTTGGGGTGGGGATTAGGGGGATCTCTGGGGGTGGGCGAATGGGCGTGAGATGGATACAATGTATTCAGCCGTCGTGATATGACTGAAACAATGTTGAAAACGACGTTAAATCCTACTCACTCACTGTATTCAGATTCCGCATTTATAGCTTGTGTACAACAGAAGTGAGACTCAGAGAGAATATTTCAACATGATGACAACAGATACACGCCATTATATCGGCAAGATAGTGCTCGAGTCAGGTGAATATTTGGCATACTTTGTCGAGGGTCTATCATGTAACTGTTTATCCAATCATCATCCGGGCATGAGGATGGAGCTCTGCCTCTTTTGACCTAATCTGAGAAATGGAGGTCAGCTGTGGTGCATTGGAAATACATCATATATGTGATATTTGAAATACACCACGGTTGACTTGTGTAGTGAATATATTACAAGGAAATGATCAAAGGCAATTTGAGGAGTCATTGGATAATACACCTAACATGTTCTAATGCCAGGGGTCGAAATATTCAAAATAATTTACCTGTCATACGAGACAGGTGACCAAAATGTTTACCTGTCACCTTTAAGAATTACCTGAACAAGCAATCGTTGAAATTGTCACATACATGTTACTCGAGATTAATGACAAATTTAGATGTTGCAAGACACTAATAAATTAATGACACCTTGTTTACTTGCACTTATTAGCAGGTGTTTTGAATGAATTTTGTTGATATATTTTGAACACCAAAACAAAATTATTGGCTACCTGTCAATAGAGACAGGTACTTTATTTCTCTACCTGTCTTTTTCAAAAATTACCTGTCAGAGACAGGTGTAAATTTCGACCCCTGTAATGCACATCATTATTCATTCACTAGGGTCAGATATATTTTTGTCTGCATGAAGTTATGTGTTACATATTCCAGACAGTTTAAGTAGAGCTTATTGTGGCAGAGAGAATAGTGTAAGCAGTTCTGGTAGATTTCACTTTCAGATGAGTCACATGAGAGCGAGCATGGAGCCCATTGTGACAATGCACGGCTTACACCACTGTTTTCTTTCAAATATGAATGTATATACATATAACATGTATGTACATGTATGTTTTGTGACCATTAATACAGAAAATACACGGTGTCACCAAGAAAATATATGTACCATGTGTGTATGTAGGTAAAAGTGGGTCAGTCTAAATACAACAGTCAGAAATGTTTTGACATCTATATTACATATCATGTAACATTGTATGTATACAACTCAAGGTAATTAATATATCACTACTACGTCCTCGTCAAACGTGCATGTAGATGAGTTTGTGATAAATACAGGTCACTGGTGTAGGGCCTACATGTGCTTTTAGCGTCATAAAAAATAAAACAATCAAGAAAAAAAAATATCAATTCACAGCTGACAAATACATTCATATGTAGATTAATAAATGAACAGGAAAGTTGCACAGTACATTGTAATTTGTAAATTGTTAAAAGGGTGTTACACGTAGCCAGAGGGGTGCCGGGGTGACTTTTTCAGCACCCTATTTTGAATTTCAGCACCCTAAGTTCAACAGATTTAACATGGAAGAGATAGGAAATAGATACCCTGTTGTTATGAAAATCTTGTGAAAAATGGAATTTCGGCACCCTGATTCCAATATCCCTACAATATGTACATGTACGCCCAAGAAGGGGGAAGGGGGAGAGTTGATCCATTGAAGAGTTTACTGTGGATCTTTCCACTACAAATACATGTAGCTTAGTATCAACATTAACTTCATTGCGGTTAAGCTCACTACATGTAGGTACAAGCACCCGGTAATACAATGTAGATCTATGATAATGGTATCGAAAATAATTATCCACTGATTAGATTTTAATTTTCCTGAAACTGTCAAATCCGAGCAGTGGTAAAAATGTACCATTTCCTGTAGAAAAGTAGATATACTTAAATACATGTACATAAGAAGTTATTATAATACAGTGGACATTGTTTCTGCGCAGTGACATTGCAGTTCTATATTTAGCCACCGTACACGGACATTTAGCCGTCGATTATGTGATATGTAATTAAAAAAATGCTAATCAATTGAAATCAATTAATTACTCAGTTCGACATCTGTACATGTATATCCCAGATAATAATATCAAACTCAAAGGTCTATATATGCATACATGTACATGGGTGGCACAGAGTAAACACTGAATTCCATGTGGTTTACTTGAATAAATTCAATTTCTGTTTGCTTTGTTAATCAAATCACTGGGCTACCCGAATTCCTGTATTAAACTGTACAGGACAGGCAGGGGAAAGGGGGAGGGGGGGGGGGTAATAAACGGAACAGATTACGACATTTAGGGGGTCGTACAGTAACCTGCATGTTTCAAGAGTGTAAATAATACTTTAATCCAAATATTTACCGGTACTGAAAAAAATTTCTTCATCCTTTTAAGGCGGCTTGTTAGTAAGCTTCCACGACAAAATGAACAAATTTGTAGCGGTGCAGTCAAGAAGCACATCAGCCTGATGTCACTGCGTTCTGAACATCATGATGCCATAATGCATCACAATATACATTGACGCCTTGTGTGACGTCACTCCAGCTCATCTTGAAATTGAACTACATACGGAATTAATGAATTGAACGTCTTCCTGTGTTACTATGTCAAAACGTAGTATGGGACCATCCAATTCTTGTTCGAAGTTTCGAATCCATACTGAATTTGGAACACATACTCCAGCAGGGGCCACAGGGGGGGTCACTTTTGGGACCGCAATGTTTTAAGTCCTATCTTAGATAGCACCAGTCCAACATTTAACATGGCCGGTATTGGGGTCGGCCCCCCTTTGCCAATCAGCAACATCCATTACCAAATGAAGCAGAGCAGGCTCAGGATGTTATAGTTACAATGTAATCAAGATGTTTGTACTGTGTGCTCTTGTCAATTTAGTTAACCAAATGAGGAATTCTTCGATATAATGACTGCATTTCCATCTCTTTCATATAATCAAACTCAGAATTAGCGCTCATAAATTACCAATCGAAAAGGGGCGTTACACCAACACACCCAGATGTGATCGTTTATGCACGATATGTGACACTTTGGGGGATGAAAAACATTTTTTATTGTACTGCTCCGTATTTAAAAATCAAAGAGAGTCCCTGTTTAATGAACTTTGCTTACCCCCCATACCTGCAGACCCTAACAACTTATTCAAGCAACTTGCTGATGGGTCAAATTTTATCATGGTTAAAGCAACTGCAAAATTTGTCTTTGACTGCTTCAGCCTCTTGGGTTAGTGTACATGCTGGACGTTCTATAGAACCATTGATCACATAAATATTATACACCTCACTCAAGCATGCCTATGGTTATTTTAATATGGCTATTTTAATGTCGGGTAAATGGAAACCCTTTTATATATTTGCATGTTTTATCTGTTGTCTGATGTTTGTAGTTGTGTATGTAAATGTTTTATATGTATGTACGATTGCGTTTTAGCCCTGCTGGGCACAACTTCTACGCAAATAAACTATTCTATTCTATTCTTATAACTTAGAGATACACGCTGGAGTCATGTCAATCAAACAAATTTTTCAGTTTAGTCGGAACAAGATCTGTTTTATTGTTATTCAATGAAATGGGAAGGTCTAAGGTCAAGGCTTTTCTATTGTCTCCATATTTGCGAGAAGAAATCCTTCGCAGGAAAAATACCTCTAGATTGCCAGGGTGCACTCGCGTGTTATCAGACCTGTCAAGAGTTTGGAATTACGTGATATGAATGCAATAGGTATTGGTATTTTAAATTATGAAGGTGAGTGGGCAGGAAAATTCTTTATTTTTTCAACTTGGGCCATTTCTCCCGCTCATATGTTGACGGTGATAGTTTGATTTGTGTTCACTATGAAAGTCGACGGGACTACCAGGCTTGTCAGTAAACAACAACATATTACAAAAGAAAGCCTGGTGTCCTGTTCATCTATGAAACAATCAACCCAAGACAATAGGCCCTAAAAAGAAGACACTGAATGTGATTAAAAGATCCAAGGACAAAGAGAAGTATATAAATAGTATCATTGTCTATTTACACTACTTTTCAAAAGAGAGAAGGGTGCAATGGGGAGGATGGGTTTCTTCTCGAACTGTCATCCATTTCCGTTTTCTGACACATGCAATGGCTAAAAAAATATGTGTTAGACCATGCAAACACTGTCCATGGAATGCTATTTCACAGACACAGTTTTCATAATCCCGAAAATCAGTT
The DNA here is from genome assembly GCA_036873755.1 of Hanleya hanleyi. Lineage (NCBI taxonomy): Eukaryota > Metazoa > Mollusca > Polyplacophora > Lepidopleurida > Hanleyidae > Hanleya > Hanleya hanleyi. The sequence goes on from JAVTVY010018294.1 coordinate 32,552, forward strand.
GATGGGGGTCTTCAATACCTCGCCCGAATTAAGCCTATACCTACATCGACTACATTGAGTTCAAAATGAGGATAAACCGAAGAGATCATCCCCAGCTTTGCTTTGCTCCAGAAACTGGAGGATCTTTTTTCTCGCCCCCGTCACAATAAAATTAATGTATTTTGAGACTTACCTTCCGAAAGCTCTAAATCCAGCTCCGCCAACTTCTCCCGAATATCTCCCGGCAGCTTGGACGGGTCTATGTTCGTATCTGCCATGATGTAGTCCTGATTTTTCCCTGTAAACACAAGTTATGATGTCCGAAACATCGCTTTCTCATCAACTGTCGCCATTTCTGGTTTGCAAAATTTCATACTCCTTGCAGAAGCAGAGCTACAATGAGTCCCCGTCACAACATCTCTGCCACAGTTTATCTAAATCCGATGACGTCATTTTTCAAGTTCAAAATAATTACCTTGCTATTTGTGAGCGGAGCATATATATTTCAGAATAATTTGATACTACTAACAGGTTTGCTTACACTTTTCTACTATACAATTTTTTTACGATAAAAATGAGGATATGTTGTGATGAACTATATTCTTATTATTTGGCAGTGTGAAAAGTTAAGCTATCTTACACTTCATCAAGAGACTGATATATCAGCAGGACAATGCGCGCGGAGAGTAGTATAGAAAATACCACACCTAACTCTCGCGAGATTCCCCGCGCTTTTGAGCGGAAAATGGCGATAATTTCGTGAAAGGAATGTCATTTTGGTGTGAAATCACTTGGTGATTCATCTCTTGATTTCGCTGTTTATCAAACAGCATGCTCATACCACCAATGTTTGAGCTGAGAGGAAGGCGAGTATATAATCGCCAAGAATATGATGTAAGTATGTTTGTGCGTAATATACGTCGAAATAGAATCAAGAAATGGAAGCTGTGAGCACCGTTTTGAACAGGTTGGAGCAATGATCAAACTGGGGTTTAATATCCAACAACAACAACAAATATCCCAGTTAAGTGAATATATCCAAAATGGGATTAAGAGGATCTCATGTAAAATATTAGCCACAAGTGTTCCTATCAATATAGGCCCGAAAATATCGGCTGAGGAGTCTATTTTATTGGTTGTGTGATAGGAATGCCACGCTCCCTTACCCAAAATTTACCTATCAGTATCACAGCTAGTCCAATAAAATGGATCGTTCAGGCTCTTGTTTAATATGCTGGAGTTATTGGGAGCCAGAACGTCCTATAGAGAATGTCATTTTGTCCATAGGAGCCACGCTGACCACCACACCGACCCTTCAAAATTCACTGTTTTTGTCGAAATACAGCAATGCCATGTCTACTCACCATGCAAAAACGGTTCTCTGGTATGTTTTCATCCAAGTCGCACCACTAGTAATTGTGGATGGGTTCGCAATAAATTATATCAAACCGTCAAAGTTAGTGTGTCGTAAATTCACCAGCCACTTTTTCTCCTGGAAGCATGGCTTCCTCGTAGTAAAAGGAAGAACAAAAGAATGGAAGCGACGTCACAAACACCACGTGACACAACCCGCGGTCAAGTTTAAAATGCGCTGACACTGACGGGGGACAAAAAGGGGCTAGTGCCGCGTTGAAAACTGGCGCCGATGAACACGAAGTAACGTACTGCTTTCCATTACATTCACGAGACAACTACACACGCCTATACTCAGTCTCTGCAGACAGAGCAACAGGCAGTGAGCATTCTCTGACCTACTTAGCAGCCACTCTGCATATAATCTGAGTCTATTTTGGGAAACAACACTCTGCGGGGAGATCGCACTGTGATCACTCGGGGAACTGGTTATTTCGAACTTATTAAACCCCACAACTCGATTTTTAATCACATAATTTATATTTTTGAGTCAAGCCAAGAGATTTTTTGTTTACTAGTGAGTCTACAATGGTGAACAGAAATTTATTATTGACGGAAATAGCGAGAACAACAACATGGTCGGGTGAGACATCAAATCGGAAAATCCGGGAATTTTTTGGGAGATTCTGAATAATCCATCAATCTCGATATATCCGGAATACTACCTCTGTTAAGTTAATATTTGAAAAAGGAAAATTTGGCGACTTTTGATTAATATTTCGTCTATTGAAATATTGAGTTTGTATAGGCCTATTATTGAAATATTGACGCCCCATTAGAAGAGATAATACGGAGCGATATTCGCAGAATGCAGTAGGTTTACTCCAACAATATATTACTGTTGTAGGCTCTCATTTCAAAGGCATATTTGAATTTTCAACGTATCTCCCACTCCCCAAATATTACACGTTAGGATTTTCTCGCGGAAAGCCGATTCGCAAATGACAGCCCCTTTTTTGTTCCCCGTGTCAGTGCGTGTTCATTTCGCCTACGAACCTTGACTGCAGGCTGTGACACGTGGTGTTCGTGGTCTCGCTTTCATTCTATTGTTTGTCGTTCTACTACGAGGAAGCCATGTGGCTAGTGAATTTACGACACACTAATTTTGACGGTTTGATATAATTTATTGCGGACCCATCCACAATTACTAGTGGTGCGACTTGGATGAAAACATACCAGAGAACAGTTTTTGCATGGTGAGTAGACATGGCATTGCTGTATTTCGACAAAAACAGTGAATTTTCAAGGGTCGGTGTGGTGGTCAGCGTGGCTCCTATGGACAAAATGACATTCTCTATAGGACGTTCTGGCTCCCAATAACTCCAGCATATTAAACAAGAGCCTGAACGATCCATTTTATTGGACTATATCACAGCCAGAGTTTCTGAGTTACTATCAATAATGCCTTCGGTTGATAGTCACAAATTACGTGTATGGATCTCCGTGTGCTATAACTTGTACCGTATAAAAGTTCATTTTGATGCTCCTTACCTGGTATTTTCGAGAAGCTAATTCCCTCCTTTTCCTGCTTGTCTCTAGCCCTTGTTGGCGTGACCAGGGGATGCTCACGCCATTGGGTCGGAAAAACCGAGCTACAGCGCACGGCAAACACTGAAATTCGACCCAAATACATGAATAAATACGTACCTTATTCCACCAACTTATCCATAAACACACACAATCTGCTCACGAAAGCACAGAGGGCAGAAAAAAAAAACAAGTGACTCGGGATTGTTGTTGTTTCCCGGCACCTATCAAAACGTCCTTCCTCCTCGCTTCACGCCATCTTTCTTTTCTTTCCTTTCCTTTGCGCGCACGAGGGTTACCCAAAATGCAAACCGCGCACGTGTTCAGAAAGAAATTCGTCCACTGGCAAACAACATGTCGGCTGTTAGGAGGGCCATCAATTCTGTTGCTTCTTGGCACACACATACTTCAAAATATTCCTTTGTTCCGTTCTGAGTGAATAATTCAAATTCAAGTCGGACACAACAGAATTGATGGCTCTCCTAACAGCCGACATGTTGTTTGCCAGTGGACGAATTTCTTTCCGACACGTGCGCGATTTGCATTTTTGGTGATCGTCGTGCGCGCAAAGGAAAGGAAAGGAAAGAAAGATGGCGTGAAGCGAGGAGGAAGGACTTTTTGATATGTGCCGAGAAACAACAACAATCCTGAGACACTTGCTTTTTGTTTCTACCCTCTGTGATTTCGTGAGTGCAGATTGTGTGTGTTTATGGATAAGTTGGTGGAATAAGGTACGTATTTATTCATGTATTTGGGTCGAATTTCAGGAGTTGAATTTTGTTGTTTGCCGTGCGCTGTAGCTCGGTTTTTTCGACCCAATGGCGTGAGCATCCCCTGGTCATGCCAACAAACCAGGGCTAGCTTGTCTTGAAAGAGAGCAAATTCCTCCTTTTCCACGCATGTCGCTTTTATCAAGTTTTCCGGCGCTGGTGATTAGCTGTACGCCATATTGCGTGTATTATGGCGTCTTCCGTAATATGGGGAAGGTCAGGATCGATGTGAAAACGGCTCGTGTACAGCTAATCACCAGCGCCGGAAAACTTGATAAAAGTGACATGCGTGGAAAAGGAGGAATTTGCTTTCCGAAAATAACGGGGATGGAGCATCAAAATGAACTTTCATACGGTACAGGTTATAGCACACGGAGATCCATACACGTCATTTGTGACTATCAACCGAAGGCATTATTGATAGGAAAAGTTGTGGCTAGTAAAATATATACAATGTGTTTTCTGTTTCATTGTATTTTTGTTGTCATTTCATGTTGCCATTAGCTCGTGTGACATATTTAAGCAATAAACTTGAACTCTGAACTCTACAACTGATTCATGAGATGAAACTTCCCACTCGAGAGAAGGAACTGAACTGCGCCCCCAGGCGAAAAGGTTGGGATGGATTTTTTTTTCTCCTGAGTGGGAATTTTCATCCCTTGACAAGCCGGCCTTGTTCTTCTAGATGGAGAAAACCATCTATGAAATGATGTGATAAATTAAGTTACCGGTACATAGTAACATGGTGAGTTATAAACCCTGTCCCTCTTGCCTGATGAGAGGAGCTATTTATGCTAAAAATACAGCGTTAGCAGCCGAGTTTAGCAACATACTATCTCCACAGATCCATACCCTATCAATCACCAATGTTTATTTTGGCATGGAGAATATAATTGATAAAGCAGCATAAATCCACACACCAACGTTTTCTTCTCATTGTCGCAGTTCAGCAGAATGATTTCGGACTAAACTTGGTCAGTGAGCTTGCGTACACGATACAGTTAAATGAAGGACTCTCATTTGAGCCCCCAAGTCATCGGTTGCAGCTCACAAGCGCGCTGGAATCATGAATGAATCGAGAATGCAAGATTACTCTCATGCATGTAGTATACAGGTAACCACATAACTACTTTTGCTATGATTCTAGTGCACGTGCGAGCTGCAAACATCTGACCACATGTTGAGAAAGTGCGACAATGACTTGGCGACACTTAAGGCTACACACAGAAACTAAATTTATACCAGGCCAGTTTTGGTCAAACAACATTTTATATGAGTGAGGAACATCTGTCAGTGTGAGTGGTGGTTGCAGTTTGGTAGTCAAAAATTTTGCGATATTGAACCAGTTCTCAATCTTTTGTCAGCATTTTATGGAGGGGGGGAGGGGGTACTGGTACTATTGGGTAATGAAGGGGAAACAACTCTATGGTTTCCATTGGTTATGGTTTCCATTGGTTACCTGACTATTGAGAGAGTGTCACTTCCTTTGAATGATAATTCCTTCATTAAGAATCGGACCTCAGGTCTGGACTTGACATAAAAGGCAACTAATAATTCTATCACAGGAAGTTCAATTTTAAACTCTGTTATTCAGACAGAGAGAAACAGTAAATTGAAGAAAAGCTATATAATGACAAAATGTGACACTTTTTATCTGGTGCCATGAAGAATGTACCATATTTCTTCCAATTATTCAGATGGCAAAACTCAACTTCAGGCATCTGTGGAGAGAAATTGAATATACAGCTTTTTTTTCCAGAATTATACGGACCACATGGAGATTACAGAGAGGCTGAGGAAGACACTGTACTACGGCAAGCCCCCTAAATCAGACCGCCCGTCTCTTCCGCTCACAGGTCAGTCACTTATTAAAGGAGAATCTCCTCAACGTCATTTGCACTATATATGTGCCTCGTGATTTTGAAATCAGGTTTTCAATGGAAATCATTCGATGTGATAACTGGGCATGATTTTACTTTGTGAAGAGTGGCTGTTGAGTGCCACCATTTTTACCCCTCGGCCAAAATTTGGCCGAAGGGTATTGTCGTCATGTGCGTCCGTCCGTCTGTCGTACCGTCCGTCTGTCCGTCATACCTTTCTCGTTACCAAGATATCTTTAGAACGACTTACCCTAGGCACACCAAACTTGCAGTGCACATCCATATGCTCATGACCGAGAACCCTATTGAATCTGGACCCGATTGTTTTGGCGGACATCTTTAATTTATGCGAAACCATCACAGCTTTATCGTTACCAAGATATCTTTAGAACAACTTACCCTAGGCACACCAAACTTGTACTGCACATCCATATGCTCATGACCCAGAACCCTGTTGAATCTGGACCCGATTGGTTGGAAACTTTGGCGGCCATATTTAATTTATGCGAAACCATTAATCTTTTGTATCTCAGGTACCATTTCACTGTTCAGTATGAAACTTGGTATAGATCATCGATGCATCGAGAAACTTCAAAGGAATGACCAAACCAGTTTCCTTGATTCGGTGGAAACCTTGACGGCCATCTTTAATTTATGCAAAATCTTTGATATATATCTCTGATACCATTCAAGTGTTCTATACGAAACTTGGTATACAGCATCGATGTATCAAGAGACCTGCAATGTATAACCACATCAGTTCCTCTGAGTGGCGGGAAGGATGGGCGAAATCATTAATGATCGCTATCTCTGCTACCGTTCAAGTGCTCAATGTAGAATTTGGTATACATCATCGATGCATCAATAGACTTACGATAAATGACAGTTCTGGTGTTTCTGATTGGGCGGAAACCTTGATGGCCATCTTTAATTTATGCAAAAATCGTTAATGATGTATATCTTTGATACATTTCAGTTTTCTATACGAAGTTTGGTATACAGAATTGATGTATCACGAGACTTGCTATGGATAACCACATCAGTTCCTCTGAGTGGCGGAAAGGATGGGCGGCCATCTTTAATTTATGCGAAATCATTATTGATCTCTATCTCTGATACCGTTAAAGTGCTCGATGTAAAATTTGGTATACATCATCGATGCATCAATAGACTTACGATAAATGACAGTTCTGTTTTTCTGATTGGGTGGAAACCTTGGTGGCCATCTTTAATTTATGCAAAATCTTTAATGATCTATATCTTTGATACCATTTCAGTGTTCTATATGAAACTTGGTATACAGCATCGATATATCAAGAGACTTGCAATGAATATAGCCACATCAGTTCCTCTGAGTGGCGGGAAGGATGGGTGGCCATCTTTAATTGATGCAAAATCATTAATGATCTCTATCTCGGTCATTGATGCATCAAGAGAGTTATGTAATGAATACCAGATTCTCTGATTGGACGGAAACCTTAGAGGCCATTTCTAATTGCAAAATTTTCCAGAATCTGTATATTTGTCACTTGACTGCTTGGTGTTCCTGAAATCTTGGTTCATATTGAATATATTATGAATGGCTGGCGCCCAGAGCCGAGGGGTTTTCAGATGCGCAGCTTCGTATTGTATGAATTCGAGGCTTTATGGGCTGTGATGGTCTTGTTTTGTGCGATGTAACAGAGGTGACGTCATTGGTAGAGTCACATGTTCTTCACCACAATGCCATTCGCAAAAGAAATATCAAGGATGGCAATACCCATTCAGGCAAGTCCTCCTTTAACAGTGTCATGATATTGTCAATAGAATGTGATTATGTTCTAAATTTAGCTCATCAGCTAGATCTGGTGGTCAGAGTTGTAACACAGTTTAATTGAGCTGTCTCTTTATACCATCCAATTAAACAGTCTCGTATCACATGTATATTTGAGAAGCTAATAATATTTGCTTTCAATGAGCTAGGTCTACTAGTGAGAAATCACTGTATGAAAAGTTATCAGACTGTAAAAATAGGGAATTTACTTATTCTACATAACACATTAGCAGATCAGCCGTGTTGTATGACAAAGTTGCTGCCAAATCTGACTGATATGCAGATCCGATTATATTAGCTTGTGAGAATCTTGGCACAAATTCATTTTTCATTATATTCTCTATACACTGCCAATGTGATTTCCTTATTCACATTTCTTATGACACAGGCGAAATATAAAATAATAATAATAACCCTTGAATATAATAAAATTCAATCACCCCGCCCAATTGTGTGAACTAAATCAATCAGTCATTCTAAGAAGTTTTACCACCCTCTGAAATCAGGGTGAATAATGAAGAAATACTGGATTATCTACATGATTTTGATCCATGTGTGTAATTTCAGAACTTGCCGTGGAGTTTTGCCAAGATGCTGCGAGGAGAGAACTGGGTAAAGTTGATGCTTTTGTTGCCTCATCCATGGGAAGGTAAGGATGGGATCTGAAGAATTTCTTCTTGTGTACGTCCAGAAAGCTATATTCCTGCTATCTCGCGACAACAAATTACCGCCTTTGCAGGAAAGGAACACATGAAGTGTGACTCGAGTTTCAATCAGTCCACCGACAGACAATCTCCCTACAACAACTGAAAATGCCGAATCAGCAGCAGGGAGTGTCCAACAAAAAGCTGTCAACAGTATTGCTTTCTGCAGATATTGTTCTAGCTCCCTTGTATAATTTTCTTCATCGAATATCGGAGAAAGAATTAAAATATATATGACACCCACCATTCATTCCAAAGATGAATAACAGTCAAATCAGCAGACCCTCTGTTTTTCTTCGGTATTTCTTCTTCTATACACAATAATGGTGACATCGGTTCTAAAGTAACACAATTTCAATAGATTTCAAGCTAAAGGGACACAACTCCAGTTACAAAATGCTATATAATTTGGTATTTCTCAATAAGGTGTATTTATATCCCCATGTCTCACTAGTGTTTACATTAAACAAATACCCTTTGGGGGGGGGGGGGCGCAAAAATGGAGTGTACATTATCAGAAGCTAAAGATTGCCTATATTTCAGGAGATGAAGTCATGTTTTTCCATGTCGTTTTCCTGGTTGAACTGTGAGCCCATATTGATATGTTGATGGTGTTTGAATCTTTGTAGGAGGGCTTGTATGTCTCCTTGTTCTATGATGCTGGGTATGCTGTACATAGAACGACTCAAGAAGAAAAATCCTGGTTATCTCCGCAAAGTGTCTTCCTCCGACGTCTTCCTCATTTCTATGGTGAGTAGAGTATCTTGTTCAACTCTCGTCATCTCTATGGTGGGGGGAAGTTCTTCCTTCGACTTCTTTCTCATTTCTATGGTGGGTACTATACATGAGCCACCAAACATTTCTCAAACTGGGCATTGCTTCTAGCATTTTTATATGGTGAAGGGCAATATTCTCTTGGCCATTTCTTCTGCTATTATTTTGTCAGAGTTGTGGCATTGGGGTAAAGCCCTCTGCTGTATTATCAAGGCAATTCAAGTGGCATAAAAAAAGGGAAGGTTAAGACTGAATTGGGTAGAATTGTTTGAACAAGTTTAATCCTATAGAATATAAAACCTTTGCTCGATAATTATGACAGTCTATAATGTGGTCTTTTTTTTAACAGATGATGGCTTCCAAATATGTGTACGATGAAGGCGTTGATGAAGAAGTATTTAATGATGAATGGGCTGAATCTGCCAGGATGGATATTGATGAACTTAATGAGTTAGAAGTAGACTTCCTTTCTGCCATTGTAAGTGTACCCATATTTATTGACTGTGAGACCTGCAGCAATGCTTACACAGCTTGTCTAGCCCATTCCGAGGTTTAAAATATTAAAACAGAATGCTGACGAAATGATAATTGAGTGATTCCATATGCCCTGACCTATCCAAGATAATATCTTTCAGTGTGATAGTGACAGTTGTATTTCTTACATATCCAAGAAATATTTTGACATGGAAGCAGCATATTTATGTCTTGAACAACTTCATTAGATGATAGCATTTTTCATTTATTTTTCTTCACAGGACTGGAGTTTGTTTGTTCACCCTGATGACTTCCACCAAGTGATGAACACTGTTGAGAGAAGGTAAATTCACAGGTCTCTTCTAAGAGAACTGCTGTATGAAGGGCTAAGTTAATGGACGAGACAAGTTTCATCAAGAATGTCTGCCTCGCACACCTCACACAATGAACAGTTATCTCCCTTGTCTCCACTCTCCTGTTGATAGACAACTAGTCAATGAAAACTTGTGCAACCTGAGTGCACAGAGGAGTGGTACAATACCGGAGAATGCATTGCATGCACAGTGAAGTGGATCCATAATGGAGGACATTCTTCTCAGTTATGGTATTATCTGTTCTCCAGTCTGGGGAGAAGATGGTTCGATACCGTGTTCTCCAAACTGGAGACCAGATGGTACCATGTTCTCCAATCTGGAGAGAGATGGTATTGTTTTCTCCAATATGGAGACCAGGTGGTATTGTGTTCTCAAATCTGGAGACTAAATGGTACCATATTCTCCAATCTTTATACCAGATGATACCATGTTGTCCAATATGGAGACCAGTTCGAACCGTGTTCTCTGATATGGAGACCAGACGGTACTCTCGATCTTATTTTTGGAGACCACATGGTAATGTTTTCTCCTCTCTGAAGACCAGATGGTACTCTGTTCTCATTTCTGGAGATCGGATGATACTGTGTTTTCCTCTCTGGAGACCACATGTTACTGTGTTCTACTCCCTGGAGACCAAATGTTACTCTGAATTCCTCTCTGGAGACAAGATGGTACTCTGTTCTCCTCTCTGAAGACCACATAGTACTCTGTTCTCCTCTCTGAAGACCACATAGTACTCTGTTTTCATTTCTGGAGACCGGATGATACTGTGTTCTTCTCTCTGGAGACCACATGTTACTGTGTTCTACTCCCTGGAGACCACATGTTACTGTGTTCTACTCTCTGGAGACCACATGTTACTGTGTTCTACTCTCTGGAGACCACATGTTACTGTGTTCTACTCTCTGGAGACCACATGTTACTGTGTTCTACTCTCTGGAGACCACATGTTACTGTGTTCTACTCTCTGGAGACCACATGTTACTGTGTTCTACTCTCTGGAGACCACATGTTACTGTGTTCTACTCCCTGGAGACCACATGTTACTGTGTTCTACTCCCTGGAGACCACATGTTACTGTGTTCTACTCTCTGGAGACCACATGTTACTGTGTTCTACTCCCTGGAGACCACATGTTACTGTGTTCTACTCCCTGGAGACCACATGTTACTGTGTTCTACTCCCTGGAGACCACATGTTACTGTGTTCTACTCCCTGGAGACCACATGTTACTGTGTTCTACTCTCTGGAGACCACATGTTACTGTGTTCTACTCTCTGGAGACCACATGTTACTGTGTTCTACTCCCTGGAGACCACATGTTACTGTGTTCTACTCTCTGGAGACCACATGTTACTGTGTTCTACTCCCTGGAGACCACATGTTACTGTGTTCTACTCTCTGGAGACCACATGTTACTGTGTTCTACTCTCTGGAGACCACATGTTACTGTGTTCTACTCTCTGGAGACCACATGTTACTGTGTTCTACTCCCTGGAGACCACATGTTACTGTGTTCTACTCCCTGGATGTTACCACAGACCACATGTTACTGTGTTCTACTCCCTGGAGACCACATGTTACTGTGTTCTACTCTCTGGAGACTGTTACTGTGTTCTAGGAGACCACATGTTACTGTGTTCTACTCTCTGGAGACCACATGTTACTGTGTTCTACTCCCTGGAGACCACATGTTACTGTGTTCTACTCCCTGGAGACCACATGTTACTGTGTTCTACTCTCTGGAGACCACATGTTACTGTGTTCTACTCCCTGGAGACCACATGTTACTGTGTTCTACTCTCTGGAGACCACATGTTACTGTGTTCTACTCCCTGGAGACCACATGTTACTGTGTTCTACTCCCTGGAGACCACATGTTACTGTGTTCTACTCCCTGGAGACCAAATGTTACTGTGTTCTACTCTCTGGAGACCACATGTTACTGTGTTCTTCTCTCTGGAGACCACATGTTACTGTGTTATACTCCCTGGAGACCACATGTTACTGTGTTCTACTCCCTGGAGACCAAATGTTACTGTGTTCTACTCTCTGGAGACCACATGTTACTGTGTTCTACTCCCTGGAGACCACATGTTACTGTGTTCTTCTCTCTGGAGACCACATGTTACTGTGTTCTACTCCCTGGAGACCAAATGTTACTCTGAATTCCTCTCTGGGGACAAGATGGTACTCTGTTCTCCTCTCTGAAGACCACGTAGTACTATGTTCTCCTCTCTGAAGACCAAATGGTATTGTGTTCTTTCTGGAGACTGGATGGTACTGTGTTCTTCTCTCTGGAGACCAGATAGTACTGTGTTTTCCCTCAGGCCTGTGCTGTTATGGCGAACGGTCGAACGCGTTCGCCTGAAGGTCGCCCAAACGAATTTTTAGGAGACCTAAAACAGGTTACCTAAAGTAATGCATATCGTTCACCTGGCGCGAAAATGTAGTAATAATGGTTAAAATCTTTAATATGTATAAGAAAAATGATCGAGTCTCCAGTTCAAGTGAATTCCGGTGTTCTGATAAAAGAGATAACACAAATAGAATAGAATAGTTTATTGCCAATCACGGGCCCATAGAGAGCATACAATCAATCATACCCCTCCCCCCATACATGATTTTATGATTGTGCAGCTCCATCGCCACAAAGTCGGCCCCCGCTGGGGGTGCAGCCTATCGGAGATGGCTCAATTCCCATCTCCTACCGACAGCTGTATCCCCAGGGAGGCGAAAACGCCCGCCCCGCTGGGCCAAACCGCCGGGTTGAGTGGCGATGGAGACCAAGAGTTCAATTACAAACAAGAATGATTAACGTCAACAGAGAAATACAAACTCGGCCATATATACCGGTACTGCAGGTTTTGGTCGTATCATTTATCGAGTCAAACAGACCCATCAGAGTTATCCCTCTTTGAACGAAACTGCATGGCTTCACAAATAAACTTTGCCACAGCACAGCAAACAGTTTGGTTCTCATTACTTAACAGCCAAATGAATATTTGACTTTCTGTTAATGTTAGGAAGTTGGCTGATGCACCAAAGGCAGAGGAAAATAAGCCATTCCTGATGTGATCATAAGCTGGACAATTCACCAAGAAATGGATTTCATCCTCAATTACACTAGGACAGAAAGTACATGTCCTGTGAGCAACATCAGTATCATTATATCTACCTACCGTGTCGTAACCGCATGTTGTTGTTGTAACAAGACGAGTACATTTTCAACTTCCGCAATAGTGATCCAATTGAAGGACGCTTTTAACTGAATTGACCAATAGAATCTGTGATTGTATAGCATGTGCAGCGTGAGCAAACTCGTACCTCTCAAACGAACAACATACGTCGAGCACGTGGTCGAAACTTTGACAGTACCACAATCCAAAAGAACGAAACAGAAAGTAATTTTTAGAATCACTAAAGATGAAAGAATTAAAGAGATTTTGAAGGCACAAAAGACCCATGATGTCATAAAAAAGTGCTTCAGAAGATGTTCGTCAACCACGCATTGACCGATTGTTGGTGGACAAGTGATGTAAACAAGGTATTCGCGCACGTTATTGTTGTTATGCAACGAAAAGTTAATAATTCCGAAAGACTTTTGATAATTCGTGACATTCTTAATCTACATCTATCATGATCAATGGATGATAAATCTACAGAATTCAAGCAGGTTTCTCATTTTTATACGCCCGCCAAAAAGGCGGACGTATTATGTGATGGCGATTTCCGTCCGTCTGTCCGTCCCCCCGTGTCCGGTCTATATCTGGAACAGTTTTCTATTTACAGTTCCAATTTTTGGTGAGTGGATACCCTACGGAGAGACGATGTGTCGCGTACAAAAATGAAGGTCGCGGTCAGAGGTCACTGGCCTGAAAAACAGGAAATCAGTGAAGTGTTCGTGTCCGGTTTATATCTCTGGATGTTTTCTATCCACAGTTGCAATTTTTTTGTGAATGGATACAACAGGTGGAGACGATGTGTCGCGTACCGAAATTCAGGTTGAGGTCAGAGGTCAAAGGTCACTGTTGCCTAAAAATCAGGAAATCATTGATCATTGATAGTTTTCCATCTACAGTTCTAATTTTTGGCGAGTGGATGCCCTAGGGGGAAACGATGTGTTGCATGCCAAATGTAGGTCGAGGTCAGAGGTCAAAGGTCAGTGTGAAGGAAAAATCAGGAAATTATAAATTTCTAATTTTTTGTGAGTGGATTCAATAGGAGGAAATGAAGTGTAGCATATCAAAATATAGGTCAAGGTCGAAGGTCAAAGGTCATTGTGACCCAAAAATCAGGAAATTATTAAAAATAACATTTTTTTGTGTCTAGATACATTAGGGGGACTCAATGAGTCACATTTTAAAATGTAGGTCAAGGTCAAATGTCAAAGTCACTGTGACCCCAAAATCGTGAAATTGTTAAAAATCTTGATTTTTTGTGTCCATTGAGAAATTATGGGGAGATGGTTTGTCATGTACCAAAATTTAGGTCAAGGTCACTGTGACAACAGAATCAAGAAATCTTTGAAAAGTACTTTCTTTTGTGCCAGTAGATACATTACGGGGTCACGTACCAAAATGTAGGTCAAGACCGAATATCAAGGTCACGGTGACCCCCAAAATCATGAAATTCCTAAAAATCGTGATTTTTTTGTGTCCATTGATACATTGACGGAAGACGATGTGTCATGCACCAAAGTTTAGGTCAAGGTCAAAGGTCAAGGTCACTGTGACCCCAAAATCACATTTTCATATGCCTGTCGAAGACGAGGTCATGTTATGCGATGTTGCGTTCTGTCCATTCATCCATGCGATATCTCTAGTTTCAAGGTATGGAATGGTATCAGATACCTTACTCGCATGGCGAAGAGGAGACATACATCAATTTGTCAAATGTCAAGGCCACAGTCCCCCAGAATTGAATCAAGTTTAGCTGACTATATGTGTTAGGTTGGAATATTCAGAGTTCTCTCCCCTACATGTATATGGCATTTGTCCTGTGGAGTTGCCTCCCATGTTTGAAACAGCTACATTAATTAAACTGTTGTGAAATAGAAACCATACATTTACTAGTTTAACGTGGAGAGGGGTCCTTTATGAACTTCATACCTGTTTATCAACTCAAGAACAAAGGTTTACTTCATCACTTTCTTCTTCCTTCATGAAAAATTCTCTCGCCTGAAAGAAATCCATTTGCAGGAAAAGTACTATTTTCTTGTGTTTGACTATTGTCGATTTCATTGTGGGATATGTGAGCTCTCGGTTCTTGCTCCAAGGTCACCTAGTTTCCAAAGAGTTAAGCTCATTTTAGTTGATCATTCAATTTTAAATGTGATATGTTACATTCTCAGAAGCACAAAATTATAGACCTTTTTCCGGATCGCTAGCTACCAATTGGAATCAAGGCGATTAAACAACCTTGAAATTTGGACCAATGTAATTCCAGATATACGGGCGTATATTGAAGCCCTTTGGGCTCTTGTTCAAGAAGTTAACCATCTGTAATCTCTCATCAACTCGGCAGTTTTCAATGATTAAATACAGATAGATAACAGATGGAAATTTATATTCTGGTGGAATTCAGTAAACTCGGTAGGCTATTTGACCCCAGTTCACCTCTTAATACAAATCTTAATACACAGTTCTTATACATGGGATTGGGAATAAAAATAAAGTAGTAAAGACATACGATTTTTATGATAAAATAATGTGTTTATTATTTTTTTTCTCAAAGGAATACGTTAATTAGATGCCGTCAATCAAACAGGTTACCCTAGGTGAACATAGGTTACCCTAATTTTCCCGTTAGGGGACCTATTTCAGGTTACCATAGGAGATTTTAGGTAACCCCCATAGAAAATATTACAGCACAGGCCTGTTCCCTGAAGACCGGATGGTACTGTGTTCTCCTCTCTGGAGACCAGATGGTACTGTGTTCTCTTCCCTGAAGACCAGATGGTACTATGTTCTCTCTGGAGACCAGATAGTACTGTGTTCTCCTCTCTGGAGACCAGATGGTACTGTATTCTCTTCCCTGAAGACTGGATGGTACTGTGTTCTCCTCTCTGGAGACCAGATGGTACTGTGTTCTCTCTGGAGACCAGATAGTACTGTGTTCTCCTCTCTGGAGACCAGACAGTACTGTGTTCTCCTCTCTGGAGACCAGATGGTACTGTGTTCTCTTCCCTGAAGACTGGATGGTACTGTGTTCTCTTCCCTGAGGACTGGATGGTACTGTGTTCTCTTCCGTGAAGACTGGATGGTACTATGTTCTCTTCCCTGAAGGCTGGATGGTACTGTGTTCTCTTCCCTGAAGACTGGATGGTACTGTGTTCCCTTTCCTGAAGACTGGATGGTACTGTGTTCTCTTCCATGAAGACTGGATGGTACTGTGTTCTCTTCCCTGAAGACTGGATGGTACTGTGTTCTCTTCCCTGAAGACTGGATGGTACTATGTTCTCTCTGGAGACCAGATAGTACTGTGTTCTCCTCTCTGGAGACCAGATGGTACTGTGTTCTCTCTGGAGACCAGATAGTACTGTGTTCTCCTCTCTGGAGACAAGACAGTACTGTGTTCTCCTCTCTGGAGACCAGATGGTACTGTGATCTCTTCCCTGAAGACTGGATGGTACTGTGTTCTCTTCCCTGAAGACTGGATGGTACTATGTTCTCTCTGGAGACCACATAGTACTGTGTTCTCTCTCTGGAGACCAGATGGTACTGTGTTCTCTTCCCTGAAGACTGGATGGTACTGTGTTCTCCTCTCTGGAGACCAGATGGTACTGTGTTCTCTTCCCTGAAGACTGGATGGTACTGTGTTCTCCTCTCTGGAGACCAGATGGTACTGTGTTCTCCTCTCTGGAGACTGGATGGTACTGTGTTCTCTTCCCTGAAGACTGGATGGTACTATGTTCTCTCTGGAGACCAGATAGTACTGTGTTCTCCTCTCTGGAGACCAGATGGTACTGTGTTCTCTTCCCTGAAGACTGGATGGTACTGTGTTCTCCTCTCTGGAGACCAGATGGTACTGTGTTCTCTTCCCTGAAGACTGGATGGTACTGTGTTCTCCTCTCTGGAGACCAGATGGTACTGTGTTCTCTTCCCTGAAGACTGGATGGTACTGTGTTCTCCTCTCTGGAGACCAGATGGTACTGTGTTCTCTTCCCTGGAGACCAGATGGCACTGTGTTCTCCTCTCTGGAGACTGGATGGTACTGTGTTCTCTTCCCTGAAGACTGGATGGTACTATGTTCTCTCTGAAGACCAGATAGTACTGTGTTCTCCTCTCTGGAGACCAGATGGTACTGTGTTCTCTTCCCTGAAGACTGCATGGTACTGTGTTCTCCTCTCTGGAGACCAGATGGTACTTTGTTCTCTTCCCTGAAAACTGGATGGTACTGTGTTCTCCTCTCTGGAGACCAGATAGTACTGTGTTCTCTTCCCTGAAGACTGGATAGTACTGTGTTCTCCTCTCTGGAGACCAGATGGTACTGTGTTCTCTTCCCTGAAGACTGGATAGTACTGTGTTCGCCTCTCTGGAGACCAGATAGTACTGTGTTCTCTTCCCTGAAGACTGGATGGTACTGTGTTCTCCTCTCTGGAGACCAGATGGTACTGTGTTCTCTTCCCTGAAGACTGGATAGTACTGTGTTCTCCTCTCTGGAGACCAGATAGTACTGTGTTCTCCTCTCTGGAGACCAGATGGTACTGTGTTCTCTTCCCTGAAGACTGGATGGTACTGTGTTCTCTTCCCTGAAGACTGGATGGTACTGTGTTCTCTTCCCTGAAGACTGGATGGTACTACATGTATGTTCTCTTCCCTGAAGACTGGATGGTACTGTGTTCTCTTCCCTGAAGACTGGATGGTACTGTGTTCTCTTCCCTGAAGACTGGATGGTACTGTGTTCTCTTCCCTGAAGACTGGATGGTACTATGTTCTCTTCCCTGAAGACTGGTACTGTGTTCTCTTCCCTGAAGACTGGATGGTACTGTGGTCTCTTCCCTGAAGACTGGATGGTACTGTGTTCTCTTCCCTGAAGACTGGATGGTACTGTGTTCTCTTCCCTGAAGACTGGATGGTACTATGTTCTCTTCCCTGAAGACTGGATGGTACTGTGTTCTCTTCCCTGAAGACTGGATGGTACTGTGTTCTCTTCCTTGAAGACTGGATGGTACTATGTTCTCTCTGGAGACCAGATGGTACTGTGTTCTCTCTGGAGACCAGATAGTACTGTGTTCTCCTCTCTGGAGACCAGATAGTACTGTGTTCTCCTCTCTGGAGACCAGATGGTACTGTATTCTCTTCCCTGAAGACTGGATGGTACTGTGTTCTCCTCTCTGGAGACCAGATGGTACTGTGTTCTCTTCCCTGAAGACGGGATGGTACTGTGTTCTCCTCTTTGGTTCGGTAGATAAGCAGGAATTTTTTTTATTATTAGTTTTTTTCTTCTTATTTTTTTGGTCAATTTTTTACCTTTGTGGATAGGATTTCGAAGGGTACTGCTGGAAAACATAGAAATAAGAAAAGAGTCTACCCAAATTTGTTATACTGCAAAATATATGTGTAGGTAGGGTTACTGGGAACAGAAATATTAGTGTGGATGGCCTAAACGACCTGCTGTCGTTTTTGTGATTTTGCCCCCCATGAGGTGCAGTTCGGAGTGACAGAATGAAATTTTGTGTCTGAAGCAATTGTTTCAGCTAGCTTCAAGTGTAGCATCTTGTCATATGACCAGACTATTTTCAAGGCTTTGAGTCTAAGGTTTTTTTAATAACAGCATCTTGAAGTACCGTACTGTTTTTGTGCAAATCATCTATTTATAGGTGAAAACAGCACACTTATCTCTCCGTAACAGATGAACCAAGATAAACTGTACCTCCTAAATATTGGGCATGTCAATTGTTAGTTGTTACCCAGAAAATGGCTTCACTTGTGTTTTCACCTGGAAACATGATTTTACACAAATCCACTACTTCAAGTTGCAGACCCAGGGCCTGGAAAATATTCAAGCCATACGGCAAGATAATAAAATACTTAAAAGCTGAAAATGTAACTAAGACAATTCTTTTGAATGTGATATTTTATTTTGGCACTTCAAATCGTACCTCATTGGTGCCAAAATCTCGCTAAACCTCACCAGGTCCTATGATCTATGGTGATTTGGGATGATTCAATTAGAATAGAATGATTGTATGATGAGAGCGTTTACCGTGTATGGTACCAAGAATCAAACCGGATTCTGTCACCTGGTCAGCATGTACTAGATAGTAGGTCACAGGTCCCCATCATCTTTCCGCTGTGGTGCAGGATGTTACTGAAGATAGCTGAGATGAGACAATGATGGGAAATGCTCTGAACATTTGTGGTGAGGAGAGCTTCCTGTGAAAGTCAAACAGGAACTGATAATAACTGCACGACTTCCTATCATTGTTAGACACTGTACCAGGCTGTATTGGTGCAAATCTAACTATTTTTATTTTCATCCACAGGATTGCCCTACAGCAAGCGCTAGGACGGAACTGGTTCTCCTACACAGATCTCTGGGTGCTTCTTCAGGATCCCAAATATGGACACCACTGCTTGGAGATCAGCAAGGATTTGGGAAAGGTTTGTATTCTCCTGATTTTATGCATGAATTCATTTTTGAGAGAGAAAAAATAAAATAAATTGATGTATTCTTTGTCTCCCAAGAACCATTTCATAATCACAATTGTTCAGTGGTAGGCATTACACCATAACATTATAATTCCAATATATTTTATGTTTAGAATTATTTTTTTTTTGCTCTGTATTTTGGACGCATCCTAATTTGGGCACAGTGTTTAACTCCGCGATATGGGCTCAATTAATGGCCTGAAATTATATATCTCCTTAGCAACATAATAAACTTTCTAATGCCTTTTTATTACGTTTTCAGGTAGTGATCGTGTTTTCATTGGCATATGTGGCGAGTATCCTTACCTTGGTGGGATCTGTGGTGACCTTGACCTTCATTTCTGCAAATATTGCTTGCGTTGGACCCGCGATCTTGCCTCCACCCATTGTAGTTATTGAACAACCCAGTTACCACAACGACCTCCAGACCAATGAGAATGCTACTGAGGATATCGAAGATGCTAAGGCCGATTTGAGTGAAGGATGGACGAAACCACAGGCCGATGACTGGAGCTCCAGAATCTTGAAGTCCACTGACTCAGTAAAAAGGATGGACTATGTTACCTTGAACTCTGTCTTGCCTCAGTTATGGGCGGTGGTGACCTTGAAAGATGCTTTTGTACACTTCGTTTCCGCTATAAGTAGTACTCAGCCCATTTCATCAAGAATGTCTGCCTCGCACACATTACACAATGGACAGTTATCTCCCTTGTCTTCACTCTCCTGTCGACCTGGTCCGTGCTCCACAACCGCTGGTCTAATTTGCCAAAATGTCTCAAATCCTGGTCTCCCGAACTTGATGTCTCATTCTTTCGACAGATATCCTGGTCCACAAAATTGCTGTGGTCAGTGTCGACGAGGAATACAAGGTGCATCTCTGGACAACGGATTCGGATCTCTCCCACGACGACAACAACAACATGGACCTACTTGTAGTACTCCTACTGCTGAAACTCGGTGCTGTTGCAGAATGGTTCCTGGACTCGCTGATCCATGGCGACTCCAATTGGACCCATTTCCTGATATAATACTCGGTTTTCACACTAGTACGTTAAGTCCTCGGACAGCTAAAACATGAACTGCAGACTAAGGTTGACAAATGGACCAGAACTGTGAATGAACTCGTCCGATTTGGAGGTATAAAAAGAGATAAAAAGCCGACACAAAATAATACAAGACACATTTCAGACAAGAACTTGGATTTATGCCCTCTTTAAAAAAATTTTTGTGCAAAGATATTATGAAATTACAGGATAGGATCCCGCTTATATTTCAATGAAGTTTTGAACTTTCGTTCCAAATTTTTTAATTCAAAACGCTTAAATATGGCTAATACTAGTGGATGGAATGGTTTCTGTCAGCAAGTTTTTTTGCTCCCATTTCTGATGAGTTCTTTCAAATCGAAGAGTGTCACAAACAAAGGATTATGTTAAGGATGTCCGCTGGTGGTTTTTGACTTTTTGCCTGTTTTTCTATCGGGTTATCTCCCTTCCCTAGGTTAAGTGATGGGGATTTCCTTCAAAAGCCTTCTAGCTGAGAATTTTGCACACCAACATCCATCCAATTTGCTAACTTTTGATAGACATTGTGATTATCTGCAAACACTTAGAATATAAGAAAAAGTTAAATACTATTTATATGAATTTTTCATGAATATGCTTCAAAACTAGGGCTATCCCCTATGCTTTCTGGGTTATCAAATTGAGCATGGGTCAGTCCACTTAACGTTGCCTACAGCTAAAAAATGCACACCAACCTATATTTTTGTCCTCCGCCACGAAGTGGTGGGAGGACTTGGAAATGCTAGCCGTCCGTCCTTCCGTCCGTCCCTCCGTCCGTCCTTCCGTCCGTCCGTCCGTCCCACATCTTGTGAACGCGATATCTTGAGAACAATTCGACCAATCGACTTCAAACTTGAGAAGGTGCTTCACATCAGTTAGACGGCCATTGGTATTGATTTCCACTGAGGTACGTAATCCAAGCTGGCCGCCATCGACCATATTGGATTCTGTCCGTCCCACATCTTGTGAACGCGATATCTCAAGAACAATTTGACCGATTGACTTCAAACTTGAGAAGGTGCTTCACATCAGTTAGACGGCCATTGGTATTGATTTTCACTGAAGTACGTAATCCAAGATGGCCGCCATCGACCATATTGGATTCTGTTCGTCCCACATCTTGTGAACGCGATATCTCAAGAACATTTCCACCAATCAACTTCAAGCTTGGGAATGTTCTTCACATCAGTCAGACGGCCATTGGTATTGATTTTCACTGAGGTACGTAATCCAAGATGGCTGCCATTGACCATATTGGATTCCATCCGTCCCAGATCTTGTCAACACGATATCTCGAGAACAATTCAACTAATCGACTTCAAACTTGGGAAGGTTCTTCACATCAGTTAGACGGCCATTGGTGTTTATTTTCACTGAGGTACGTAATCCAAGATGGCTGCCATTGACCATATTGGATTCTGTCCATCCCACATCTTGTGAACGCGATATCTCGACAACAGTTTGACCAATCCACTTCAAACTTGAGAATGTGCTTCGCATCAGTTAAACGGCCATTGGTTTTGATTTTTACTGAGATACGTAATCCAAGATGGCTGCCATGGACCATATTGGATTCACTCCGTTCCACATCTTGTTAACACGATATCTCAAAAACAAATCAACCAATCGACTTCAAACTAGGGAAGGTTTTTCACATCAGTTAGACGGCCATTGGTATTGGTTTTCACTGAGGTACATAATCCAAGATGGCTGCCATTGACCATATTGGATTCTGTCCATCCCACATCTTGTGAGCGCGATATCTCGAGAACAGTTCGACCAATCGACTTCAAACTTGAGAATGTGCTTCACATCAATTAGACGGCCATTGGTATTGATTTTCACCAAGGTACAAATCCAAGATGGCTGTCATTGACGATATTGGATT
This sequence comes from Hanleya hanleyi, assembly GCA_036873755.1. NCBI lineage: Eukaryota > Metazoa > Mollusca > Polyplacophora > Lepidopleurida > Hanleyidae > Hanleya > Hanleya hanleyi. Next base: position 54,865 of record JAVTVY010018294.1, read on the forward strand.
CCATCCGTCTCGGATCTTGTGAACGTGATATCTCGACAACAATTTGACCAATCAACTTCAAACTCGAGACGGTGCTTCACATCAGTTAGACAGCGATTGGTATTGATTTTCATTGAGGTAGTATGTAATCCAAGATGGCTGCCATTGACTATCTTGGATTTCACTCACCCATATTGTACCCATCTGTGTTGTGAACGCGATATCTTGATCTATTCCACTTATCGATTTATAAACCTCACCATCCACAAATCCATATACAACTACAGACTTACATTCCAGTGTTACACTACCCATTACTGCTTCCCAAACCTCCTCAAATTGTCTCAACAATTCCAGATGAACGTCTCTTTCCACATACACATAACAACTTTCCAAGTTATATTTAAGGAGATATTGGAAGCGTATATGCTGTATGCTCTCAAACAGGCTACTTGGCGGAGGACCTGCTAGCTACTCAGCTTGTTTTCTTTGTTTTTCCTCATTTTACACAATTATGAATGCAACAACACACATTATTCAAAAAGTGAATTACTTTGATTTACCACCAGCGGACATCCTTAACACGTGTATACATACACCGAAAAATTACCTGAACCTATATGGTAATGTCAGTGATATCATAATATTTCATAATTCCGAAAGCTTTTTCTCCTTTTGGTCCGCAAAGCTACACAATATTTAGCTAATCAAATCTGTAGTTGTACACGTATATAGGTGTGCCTTCAGAAGAGAGTTGACCAGATTGCCACATCAAAAGAATGAATGTCGCTACACTGGATTAACTTGCTACAAACTATCCAAAATTGATGTCATGTTACTTCATTTGACTAATAGAATGTTATAGATCTTTGTGAAAATTTTCAATCCCAGTTGATTCTCCGGAGTGGGGTACATACGAGGGGCCCCCAATAAGGCACTTCGCTGGTAATCGCTAGCCTCTTATCACGGAACCGGTAGAGTTCAAGCCCCGCTGGTGCATGGCTGAAAGTTTGCCAGTTACTTGCCAACAGGAGGTGGTTGTCTCTGGGTACTCCGGCTTCCTCCACCATTCAAAACTGACTGTCACCATATGCGTGACAGAACCTTGAGTGTGACATTAAACCAAATCCACCAATTGTGAAGAGAGGAGGCCAATGACCACTTTGGTCCCAAAATAATTTTGTCTGAATAAATGTGGTCAGATATGTGTAGAGAATCGTTTGAAATTCCAAGATTTACCCTCCACATCTTCAGTTGTCCAAGTATTGACATCTTATATGGCTGGGTGGGCATAGTTGACAAATATTTCCGGTGAATTATTTTCAAAGCAATGTGGAGGAAATTTCAGTAAAGCTCTTGTGACATGGGTTCGCAAAAAATATTCTACCCCTTTCATGCTTCTCAAAATTGCCATTGTGCGTTAAATCACATCGAAAATTCCCAAATGTTTTGAGGGGAACATCCCCGCACTCCGCCCCCTTTTCAAGTTCAGGCTACTTTTTGGTGTGTTGTATGTCTAATTATTTAGTTATCTTCAATTCTTTCTCTGTCTCTTATTGTTTCAGTGTTTACTTGTCTCAGGTTTAGAAATGAGGAGAGCAGATCTGTCAATACTCTTCCTTGGCAAGGAAAGGTGGTGTTATGAAGGGAGATAACCCTGTTTACATGTTTCCAGACTGCCTTCCATGTATCTTAACTTTCAAATATATCTAGTCAATCTGGTTAGTAACTGATTATGTAGAAGATAATAATCAACATTCAATATATTTGTTGTTCTATCATGCTGAATTCCTTTACCAGTAATCCCCAGTAATTATGCAGAACAAAAAAGTTGTTATACTAGAGTTGAACAGTGTTATGGACTGCTGGGCAGTGTTATTTTTTCCAAGAAAAACAAAGGGAAACAAAGAATACTCTGTTATGTTCAAAATTCCTCTTCAAATATTATAAAATCAATGAATCAGTCAAGGTGCTAGAATAGTGGTTTTGATTGGCTGGAAATCATGTGATGTCGGATCAGTGTCAACTGATTTCTTCTTTGAAGTAGCAAGAACACAACTGGGCTGGGTGGTGCTTAGTTGGTTCGTCGTGATATAGCTGAAATATTGTTGAAAGCGATGTTAAATTCTATTCAGTCACTCACTCCTTGTCAACTGGCTTAAAACGAACTGGCTGTTAAGATATAGCTGTTCGTTGTGCACTCTGTATCATAGAGTACATTTGTCCAGTGGCATCTGGTTTAGATCTAATGTATGATAAGCATGTGTTTTGAAAATGTAATTGTGCAAACAGTGTTGGGTGCTAACAGGAATTGGTGCTGATATATTGGAAGAGGCGTCATAATAGAGTCAGTGTCTGTCCATGTAGATGTGTCACAAATTCTCGTCACGATAACTTTGAAAGCATGCATTCAATCCACTTCAAACCTTCTCGGAAGACATAATGGGTAAATTGCTCTCAGGTTTCTGATTTTGAGGTCACTAAACCACAGGTCAAGGTCATAGCATCCCAAAATTATGTAGTACTATTTAGTTTGATTATATGTTGAGTTATGATAAAGCAACAAAACTTTGCGAATGGGGGTGTCCATGGGATCCATAGAAAGCCTATCGGTTCCAGTTAAAATGTCAAGGTCACTTCATTCCAAAATTCAATCCATTTGTAACTTGGTGTGGATTGTGTCGAGAGTTTTGATTCACCGAACTTCTTGAAACTTCATAGGTGTGTTGTCCATGTTATTCTGAAGAGGCCTCTGGAATTTAGGTCAACGGTCAAGGTTATGTCACAAAAAACTGAATCAAGTAGGCCTGTGGTTCCCAATAATATTTTGAAAAAAAATCTGGTTCAATGCACTCATAAGGTCAACTGAAATCATAGTGGGCAAATAGAAAATTCGGGCACTCCAATTCTACCCATTTGAAATTCTTTGTGAGGTGTATAGGCCATTGTTCCACTTGGGAACATAATTGGCTTGGGAGAGAAGAGTTGTGTCCCGGAAACCTGAAATGTTTTTTGAGTTCTACCAGAGATGCGAGAATGAGTAGAAATAATGCTTCTGTTATTGATAGAACGTCATACATTTAACAGATGTCATTGGCTTCTACTTTGAGCATTCAGAATTATTTAATTAATCGACAAAAGTCCAAAAAAAGTCCAATACCTGCGAACAAATCGCTTTTACGATGATGGTGTTGGATTGTGTCCGTTATAACAGACAGTAAATTTATCTACCATTCCCCCGTTTGTTTGGGCTGGGGGCAGGATAGGAAATCCTTGTACCGTAACTAACATCAAACTAATAAAGCTATCTATATTTTCTGCATTCACGTGATGTCTTTTGTATTAATGCTCTAGATTGGAATGAAAGGTGTGTATATAGCTGGAGACCTGACCAGGGTGTTAGCCAAGATTCAAAAACTGCCTTGCCTGTCCACTTTCTATTTTCTCCGATCTCTCCCATGTAAAATTTTCCAATATTTGCCTGTCCAAATGTGGAATATGTCTGCTTGTCCGGTGGACAGGTCTCCGGCTAACACCTTGCTGATGCTGCCAGATGCTGTAAAAATTCCTTGGTATTGGGTGTGGAGGGGTGGCATTTGCAAGATGTAAATTATTATGGATGAGATTCCAATATTCACACCTAGCTCTTAAGAAAGTCAAAAACTCAAATGGTACCAAAGTCTACAGGTGCTGTACAGATTCAAATTTTCAAAATGTTTATATTGGGAAATACTTGATGCCATATCTCAGTGGTGCCATAAGTTTCAACTATGATGAAAATCTTTTCAACATTTCAACAATTTTGAAAAGTTGTGCAAATCTTCAATGTCAAATGTAGGTAGAATATGATATCAAAAATATTTTTGCATTCCATTCAGGTAAGTTTGACAGTTATGTCTCAATTTTATCCAAAACAAGTGTCATTGTTGAGTAAATACACCCAAAGCTCAGATTTATTTTCCTCCAAGAGAAGAAGCTGGCCCTCGAGTGACTCCTATATTTCCTATAATTCCTATATTTAGGCAAGAACCTCCAATATTTTTACTATTTCTCATGAAAACTTTCACCAATGTCCTGGAATGAGTCAAAATGGCATCTGGGAAATGCATTAATTGCAGGAAAATTTGTTCGCCTCACTTATTTCCTGTCTTCCTCCTAGAACCTGGAAAATTTTATTTTATCTCCACCCGCTATTGAATCACAATCTGTGTGTGAATGTCACAGATCAGCACATAACTTCCAAATGATTCATTCAATCCACTTCAATGTGTTGTATATTTCATCTCCTGGTTTCTTTGACGTCCTGTTCATATCTGTGAATGTTTTGATTTCAGAGACGTACCCCATGTTGTTTGCTCTCGGACTTCAAAAAAGTTTGTCCTTCAACTGAATATATTGATATCCCAAAACGCCATCTGTTCATTGGCTGATAATTTAAACGGACAGTTCCAGTAATAACTGTATAGCCCTAATCTGCCTGCAGGGTCTGTTACAGAGTATACAGACCTGCATTATGGAGGATGAGCTAGTCGGGGTGCAGAACTCTTTGGACAGTTCCAGTAATAATTGTACAGCCCTAATCTGCCTGCAGGGTGTGGTACGGAGTATACAGATCAGCATTATAGAGGATGAGCTATTTGGGGTGCAGAAATGTTTGGACAGTTCCAGTAATAACTGTACAGCCCCAATCTGCCTGCAGGGTGTGGTACGGAGTATACAGAGCAGCATTATAGAGGATGAGCTAGTGAGGGCGCAGAACTGTTTGGACGGTTCCAGTAATAATAGTACAGCCCTAATCTGCCTGCAGGGTGTGGTACGGAGTGTACAGACCAGCATTATAGAGGATGAGCTAGTGAGGGTGCAGAACTGTTTGGACAGTTCCAGTAATAATAGTACAGCCCTAATCTGCCTGCAGGGTGTGGTACGGAGTATACAGACCTGCATTATAGAGGATGAGCTAGTCGGGGTGCAGAACTGTTTGGACAGTTCCAGTGATAATAGTACAGCCCTAATCTGCCTGCAGGGTGTAGTACGGAGTATACAGACCAGCATTATAGAGGATGAGCTAGTGAGGGTGCAGAACTGTTTGGACAGTTCCAGTAATAATAGTACAGCCCTAATCTGCCTGCAGGGTGTGGTACGGGGTATACAGACCTGCATTATAGAGGATGAGCTAGTCGGGGTGCAGAACTGTTTGGACAGTTCCAGTGATAATAGTACAGCCCTAATCTGCCTGCAGGGTGTGGTACGGAGTATACAGACCAGCATTATAGAGGATGAGCTAGTGAGGGTGCAGAACTGTTTGGACAGTTCCAGTAATAATAGTACAGCCCTAATCTGCCTGCAGGGTGTGGTACGGGGTATACAGACCAGCATTATAGAGGATGAGCTAGTCGGGGTGCAGAACTGTTTGGACAGTTCCAGTGATAATAGTACAGCCCTAATCTGCCTGCAGGGTGTGGTACGGAGTATACAGACCAGCATTATAGAGGATGAGCTAGTGAGGGTGCAGAACTGTTTGGACAGTTCCAGTAATAATAGTACAGCCCTAATCTGCCTGCAGGGTGTGGTACGGGGTATACAGACCTGCATTATAGAGGATGAGCTAGTCGGGGTGCAGAACTGTTTGGACAGTTCCAGTAATAATAGTACAGCCCTAATCTGCCTGCAGGGTGTGGTACGGAGTATACAGACCAGCATTATAGAGGATGAGCTAGTGAGGGTGCAGAACTGTTTGGACAGTTCCAGTAATAATAGTACAGCCCTAATCTGCCTGCAGGGTCTGGTACGGAGTATACAGACCTGCATTATGGAAGATGAGCTATTCGGGGTGCAGAACTGTTTGGACAGTTCCAGTAATAATAGTACAGCCCTAATCTGCCTGCAGGGTGTGGTACGGAGTATACAGACCAGCATTATAGAGGATGAACTAGTCGGCGTGCAGAACTGTTTGGACAGTTCCAGTAATAACTGTACAGCCCTAATCTGCTTGCAGGGTGAGGTACGGAGTATACAGACCAGCATTATGGAGGATGAACTAGTCGGCGTGCAGAACTGTTTGGACAGTTCCAGTAATAACTGTACAGCCCTAATCTGCATGCAGGGTCTGGTACGGAGTATACAGACCTGCGTTATGGAGGTTGAGCTAGTTGTGCAGAACTGTTTGGACAGTTCCAGTAATAACTATACAGCCCTAATCTGCCTGCAGGGTCTGGTATGGAGTATACAGACCTGCATTATTGAAGATGAGCTAGTTGGGGTGCTGAACTGTTTGGACAGTTCCAGTAATAACTGTACAGCCCTAATCTGCCTGCATGGTCCGGTAAGGAGTATACAGACCTGCATTATGGAGGATGAGCTAGTCGGAATGCAGAACTGTTTGGACAGTTCCTATAATAACTGTACAGCCCTAATCTGCCTGCAGGGTCTGGTATGGAGTATACAGACCTGCATTATAGAGGATGATCTAGTCGGGGTGCTGAACTGATTGGACAGTTCCAGTAACAACAGTACAGCCCTAATCTGCCTGCAGGGTCCGGTAAGGAGTATACAGACCTGCATTATGGAGGATGAGCTAGTGGGAATGCAGAACTGTTTGGACAGTTCCTATAATAAATGTACAGCCCTAATTTGCTTGCAGGGTCTGGTATGGAGTATACAGACCTGCATTATAGAGGATGATCTAGTCAGGGTGCAGAACTGTTTGGATAGTTCCAGTAAAAACTGTACAGCCCTAATCTGCCTGCAGGGTCTGGTACCGAGTATACAGACCTGCATTATGGAGGATGAGCTAGTCGGAATGCAGAACTGTTTGGACAGTTCCTATAATAACTGTACGGCCCTAATCTGCCTGCAGGGTCTGGTACGGAGTATACAGACCTGCGTTATGGAGGTTGAGCTAGTTGTGCTGAACTGTTTGGACAGTTCCAGTAACAACAGTACAGCCCTAATCTGCCTGCAGGGTCCGGTAAGGAGCATACAGACCTGCATTATGGAGGATGAGCTAGTCGGAATGCAGAACTGTTTGGACAGTTCCTATAATAAATGTACAGCCCTAATCTGCCTGCAGGGTCTGGTATGGAGTATACAGACCTGCATTATAGAGGATGATCTAGTCGGGGTGCAGAACTGTTTGGATAGTTCCAGTAAAAACTGTACAGCCCTAATCTGCCTGCAGGGTGTGGTGCCGAGTATACAGACCTGCATTATGGAGGATGAGTTAGACGGGGTGCAGAACTGTTTAGACAGTTCCAGTAATAACTGTACAGCCCTAATCTGCCTGCAGGGTGTGGTAGGAAGTTTACAGACCTGCATTATGGAGGATGAGCTAGTCGGCGTGCAGAAATGTTTGGACTGTTCCAGTAATAACTGTATATCCCTAATCTGCCTGCAGGGTCTGGTATGGAGTATGCAGACCAGCATTATGGAGGATCAGCCAGTCGGGGTGCAGAACTGCTCGGACAGTTCCAATAATAATAGTATAGCCCTAACCTGCTTGCAGGGTGAGGTACGGAGTATACAGACCAGCATTATGAAGGATGAACTAGTCGGCGTGCAGAACTGTTTGGACAGTTCCAGTAATAACTGTACAGCTGTAATCTGCCTGCAGGGTCTGGTACGGAGTATGCCGACCAGCATTATAGAGGATGAGCTAGCCGGGGTGCAGAACTGTTTGGACAGTTCCAGTAATAATAGTACAGCCCTAATCTGCCTGCAGGGTGTGGTACGGAGTATACAGACCTGCATTATGGAGGATGAGCTAGTGAGGATGCAGAACTGTTTGGACAGTTCCAGTAATAATAGTACAGCCCTAATTTGCCTGCAGGGTGTGGTACGGAGTATACAGACCAGCATTATGGAGGATGAGCTAGTCGGGGCGTATAACTGTTTGGGCAGTTCCAGTAACAATAGTACAGCCCTAATCTGCCTTCAGGGTCTGGTACGGAGTATACAGACCAGCATTATAGAGGATGAGCTATTCGGGACTCAGAACTGTTCGGACAGCTCCAGTAATAATTGTACGGCCCTAATCTGCCTGCAGGGTCTGGTACGGAGTATACAGACCAGCATTATGGAGGATGAGCTATTCGGGGTGCAGAACTGTTTGAATAGTTCCAGTAATAACAGTACAGTCCCAATCTGCATGCAGGGTGTGGTATGGAGTATGCAGACCAGCATTATGGAGGATGAGTTAGTGAGGGTGCAGAATTGTTTGGACAGCTTCAGTAATAACTGTACAGCCCTAATCTGCCTGCAGGGTCTGGTATGGAGTATACAGATCCGCATTATGGAGGATGAGCTAGTGAGGGTGAAGAACTGTTTGGACAGTTCCAGTAATAATTGTACGGCCCTAATCTGCCTGCAGGGTCTGGTACGGAGTATACAGACCAGCATTATAGAGGATGAGCTATTCCGGGTGCAGAACTGTTTGGATAGTTCCAGTAATAACAGTACAGTCCTTATCTGCATGCAGGATCTGGTACGGAGTATGCAGACCAGCATTATGGAGGATGAGCTAGTCGGGGTGCAGAACTGTTTGGACAGTTCCAGTAATAATAGTACAGCCCTAATTTGCCTGCAGGGTCTGGTACGGAGTATGCAAACCAGCATTATAGAGGATGAGCTAGTGAGGGTGCAGAACTGTTTGGACAGCTTCAGTGATAACTGTACTGCCCTAATCTGCCTGCAGTGTCTGTTACAGAGTATACAGACCTGCGTTATGGAGGTTGAACTAGTTGGGGTGCTGAACTGTTTGGACCTGTTCCAGTAATAAATGTACAGCCCTAATCTGCCTGCAGGGTCTGGTACGGAGTATACAGACCTGCATTATGAAGGATGAGCCAGTCGGGGCGCAGAACTGTTTGGACAGTTCCAATAATAACTACAGCCCTAATCTGCCTGCGTGGCCTGGTACGGAGTATACAGAACTGCATTATGGAGGATGAGCCAGTCGGGTTGCAGAACTGTTTGGACAGTTCCAGTAATAACTACAGCCCTAATCTGCCTGCAGGGTCTGTTGCGGAGTATACAGACCTGCATTATGGAGGATGAGCTAGTTGGGGTGAAGAAATAATTGAACAGTTCCAGTAACAATAGTACAGCCCTAATCTGCCCACAGGGTCTGGTACCGAGTATGCAGACCAGCATTATGGAGCATGAGCTAGTCGGGGTGCAGAACTGTTTGTTCAGTTCCACTAATAATAGTACAGCCATAATCTGCCTGCAGGGTCTGGTACGGAGTATACCGACCTGTATTATGGAGGATGAGCTAGTCGAGGTGCAGAACCGTTTGGACAGTTCCAGTAATAATAGTACAGCCCCAATCTACCTGCAGGGTGTGATACGAAGTATACAGACCTGCGTTATGGAGGATGAGCTAGTCGGGGTGCAGAACTGTTTGGACAGTTCCAGTAATAATAGAACAGCCCCAATCTGCCTGCAGGGTGTGGTACGGATTATACAGACCTGCATTATGGAGGATGAGCTAGTCGGGGTGAAGAACTAATTGAACAGTTCCATTAATAATAGTACAGCCCTACTCTGCCTGCATGGTCTGGTACGGAGTATGCAGACCAGCTTTATGGAGGATGAGCTAATCGGTGTGCAGAATTGTTTGGACAGTTCCAGTAATAACTGTACAACCCTAATCTTCCTGCAGGGTCTGGTACGGAGTATACAGACCTGCATTATGGAGGATGAGCTAGTCGGGGTGCAGAACTGTTTGGACAGTTCCAGTAATAATAGTACAGCCCTAATCTGCCTGCAGGGTCTGGTACGGAGTATACAGACCTGCATTATGGAGGATGAGCTAGTCGGGTGCAGAACTGTTTGGACAGTTCCAGTAATAATAGTACAGCCCTAATCTGCCTGCAGGGTGTGGTACGGAGTATACAGACCTGCATTATGGAGGATGAGCTAGTCGGGGTGCAGAACTGTTTGGACAGTTCCAGAAATAATAGTACAGCCCTAATCTGCCTGCAAGGTGTGGTACGGGGTATACAGACCTGCATTATAGAGGATGAGCTAGTCGGGGTGCAGAATTGTTTGGACAGTTCCAGTAATAACTGTACAGCCCCAATCTGCCTGCAGGGTCTGGTACAGATTATACAGACCTGCATTATAGAGGATGAGCTAGTCGGGGCACAGAAGTGTTTTGGACAGTTCCAGTAATAATAGTAAAGCCATAATCTGCCTGCAGGGTCTGGTACAGAGTATACAGACCAGCGTTATAGAGGATGAGCTAGTCGGGTGCAGAACTGTTTGGACAGTTCCAGTAATAATTGTACAGCCCTTATCTGCCTGCCGGGTCTGGTACAGAGTATACAGACCAGCGTTATAGAGGATGAGCTAGTCGGGTGCAGAACTGTTTGGACAGTTCCAGTAATAATTGTACAGCCCTTATCTGCCTGCAGGGTCTGGTACGGAGTATACAGACCTGCATTATAGAGGATGAGCTAGTCGGGGTGCAGAACTGTTTGGACAGTTCCAGTAATAATTGTACAACCCTAATCTTCCTGCAGGGTGTGGTACGGAGTATACAGACCAGCATTATAGAGGATGAGCTAGTCGGGTGCAGAACTGTTTGGACAGTTCCAGTAATAATTGTACAGCCCTTATCTGCCTGCAGGGTCTGGTACGGAGTATACAGACTGCATTATAGAGGATGAGCTAGTCGGGTGCAGAACTGTTTGGACAGTTCCAGTAATAATAGTACAGCCCTAATCTGCCTGCAGGGTGTGGTACGGGGTATACAGACCAGCGTTATAGAGGATGAGCTAGTCGGGTGCAGAACTGTTTGGACAGTCCGAGTAATAATTGTACAACCCTAATCTTCGTGCAGGGTGTGGTACGGAGTATACAGACCAGCATTATAGAGGATGAGCTAGTCGGGTGCAGAACTGTTTGGACAGTTCCAGTAATAATTGTACAGCCCTAATCTGCCTGCAGGGTGTGGTACGGAGTATACAGACCAGCATTATAGAGGATGAGCCAGTCGGGTGCAGAACTGTTTGGACAGTTCCAGTAATAATTGTACAGCCCTTATCTGCCTGCAGGGTCTGGTACGGAGTATACAGACTGCATTATAGAGGATGAGCTAGTCGGGTGCAGAACTATTTGGACAGTTCCAGTAATAATAGTACAGCCCTAATCTGCCTGCAGGGTCTGGTACGGAGTATACAGGCCAGCATTATGGAGGATGAACTTCTCGGGATGCATAACCGTTTGTGGAAATGGTTTTGATCGGAACCGGTTCAATTAAAAAATAGCATTGTTTGAATTGTTGGACCCAACCCATGGAGATGTGTTTGAGTGGTAGTGTATGGGCACTTGTGATAAACCAGTTGAAATTGGTTGTACTCTATAAAGACGAGATGTTCCACTGAACTACCTGTTCCTGATTGTTTACATGCCTGTGAGTTTACCCACATTGGCCAACTATATTCCTTCACTACATGCCTTGATGCTTTATGATGTCTGGACCACCATTTATTTATGTCACTCCATTATTTATGTTGATGCAGTGATGCTAGCACCGTCAAAACCTCTGTAGCAGTCTTTTGTCCGTGAGGAATGACGTAACAGACGACCACTGGGGTTGAGGTTGAGGTTGAGGTTGGTAAGCTGCAGGTTTTAATAAAAATTTTATGACCGAATTATATATCAGACTTGAACTGCATACAACAGAACTGTACTAGTCATCGAGAGCTGCGTGATTTGTGTGCCTCTAGGGAGGAAACATTCATCGGATGCTGATTGGCTTTATTTCTGGTTTCAATAAATGATGCTGATCAACTGTTCCTGAACTGTGATAAATAATTCATTTGTCCGCAAGTGACTATCATCCCCGAACTGTGATATACAAGTATTGCATTAAATGATTATGTGTGTTTATGTATAAGATTTCCATGCCAAACATAACACCTTCATATTACATTGCTGATTCACGTAACTGGATATTTCATTCGAATCGGTTACCTTTACTGTGGATAATTACAAATATATTAATTGGGACCATTTCCGAACAAACATATAACTATTCCTTACTCCACGAACAGTTCATTTAAACGATTTAATTGCTATTTCTGTTGATCGCAACTATAGCATACATATCTGGTATCTACTTCATTTATATGCAATCCTTGCTACTTAATGTACATGCAATCCTCGGTTTCGTATTATTTTCCGGTAATTAAAGTATTAACATACGCGTTTGTGTCCCAAATCTTCACCTGTTATCACTTCAATGCCAATATCCTCCATTTGGAGATCTTCTGCAAACAAAATTATCTCCCTTGATCGCTGCGTCGATCGTCCGCCAGGTGGCGTGCACTCCGCGCATGTCCATCACTCTTTTTCCTTGCAGTCTTGGTGACAAGACCTGTTTTGAGAGAGCTCCTGTAAACAGTAACTTTTGGATTGTTATAGACGCACTCTATGGTTATTTTTTATCTCCCGTAGTTCATTATGAACCAACGTAGTCGCCCAGCTATATAGATTTATAGGAACGAAGAATGTCGTCAGTTTTAATCAGATAAAGACTTGCATTTTTCTTTGTTTTCAAAGGTGTGTTTACAGTCACCTATGGCGACGCAGTCAACTCTGGAGAGCGGCCATTGACCTGGCAAGATGTCCAGCTGAGAAGCTACGCAGGCCCTCTTCAACGACTTGGCTGTAAACGAAGTTCCTACCAGCAACTTATCGCCAAAAACGATACTGTTGCCAGTGGAATTTTCACAACAGACCCGTGAAACAGTACAGATCACGGACACAGGATCACAGCTCCACGGCGAAACGCAGTACCCTGGAGCTACATTTTAAGATGGTGAACAACTTACAGACCCAAGACGGCCTAGTTCAAGTTCACCGGAGAAGATGAGTTACGGACTCTATACCGGAGCCGTTACAACTACGGATCTGGGCAGACCTCGGATTACAGTTCCCGTTCATCCAAGTCTCCGCAACTCAAGAAAGACAAGTCTACCAGCCGGGACCTGGTGGAGAACCGGGACCCGGGACAGAGCCGTACCCTGGACCTCCAAGGACCTCGACACCTTAGAGCACCGGGACTCCGACTGCAGAGCACCTCGGACCCGACCATCGGAGAGAGAGGTTATTTCCAGAGGCGGTACTACGGCCCGGAGCCGTACCTCGGGACAGAGAACGACACGGACCTATGAAGTTCGGACTTATCCAGTACGCCGAGAGTCTACGTCTCACCGGGAGTCCACACCTACAGACCACGGACTTTAGATCAGCATACGGGACCATGGCTCTGAGAGATCAGCCCAATGCAGAACTCCGAGACCCCGTCAAGCCAAGAGCCTACAGAGACTACGGGATACCGAGAGAATAGGCAAAGTGCAGACCAGTCAAGCCCAAGCCACGGCGATACGGTTTACTTCTACTGCACCGGCTAGAGTGCTGACACGGACTCTACTAGACAGCCCCGTCACAGTCACGGATCAAAGCGAGTCCTCGGATACCAACTCCCGTTCATCCAAGTCCCCAAAGAACCGCCGTACCCCGGAGACACAGACGGACACGGCGAAGAAAGCAGTCCGACAATCAAGATCACGGACTCCACCACTACAGCGGGACCCCGGCTCAAGCTCAGCTCACCGGGTCCACGGCACGGAGTCACGGCCCTATACGGGACGCCGGGAGTCGGACAAGCCAAAGGCCTACAGGGACTGGAGCCGTAGCACGGAAGGGAGACCTCACGGACCCATCCAGACCGCCGTAACTCCGATACCGGAGCACTACGGGAGAAAGCTACAGCCCAGAACCGTACCACGGCCTACAGCCGTACCACGGAACGGGATACTTCACGGACCTATCCAGCGCGCCGTGAATCTACATCTGAGAGGTCACGGACTCAAGCAGAACGGACTTATACAGATCACCGAGACTCCACATCCAAGAAGTCACGGACTTATGAGGAACGGACTCAGCCAGAACGCCGTGAGCCGGCCTCCACTCAAGTTTGGACCCGTACAACGGAACCACACCTCGGTACTACGCCACACCTCGGTACTACGGCAAGCAGATCTCGTAAACGAAGTCGCACACCGTTACAACGCCGAGATTCCTATCCTGTACGTCATCATCGGGAGAGGGACCATCCCAGACGTCGGACCCCTTCACCTAGTCCACCTAACCGGAGTCGGTACCATAGGTACCATACCCCGGAGCGACCTTACACCAGACAAGGAAGAAGCCGTTCACCGGTTTCCCGTCAACTAGCACGGGATAAACCGGAGCATCGGGATAAACGCACCAGAGGTGGAAAGGAACCCGTGGATCACCATTCCACTGCACCGAGATTGGTCAAGAAGCACAGTCATCTCCCGACTATACAGCCCCTTACCATGGTAGAGGTCCCTTCACCGGAGACCCATGAGATGACACGACCCCATTCTGCTAGCGACGCAGACTCAGGTTCAGACTACGAGGATTGCGCACGACGTTCCACTCACTCGCCATCCTCGTCTCATACAGAGTCACCTCCCTCCCATCAGTCGGAGGTAGAAGACAAGAACAAGGACGGACTACCGTTTAAAGCCAGGATAGCGGCGTTTCACACGCTGGTTCCAGAGATGCCCAGATCGGTGGTCGGCGATGACAGGCAGCCAGCTGACCCCGTCCGGAAACGGAAAAAACTTACAGCGGCAAGCCTGGACAAAAGGCAGTCATCTCCAGGCTTCACAGCCCCTTACCAGGGTAGAGTCCCTTCATCGGAGACCCGTGAGATGACACGACCCATTCTTCTAGCAACGGTGGGAGGCCCGTTGACCGAGTGATTTAGATTCCCGACATACAGTGTTGGCTATGAGGATCACGCACGACCTTTCACTTCCTCGGCATCCTCATCTCATACAGAGTCACCTCCTACGTCAGGCGGAGGTAGAAGAATAAGACATGCTACCCTTCAAAGTCAGGATAGCGGCGGTACACACGTTGACTCCAGAGATGCCCAAACCGGTGGTCGGCGATGACAAGCAGCCGATGACCTCGCCGGGAACGAAGAAACTTACTACGACACCTCTTTACGGTTTTAACAAACCTTCTGAGGAGGAAGCTGCGCCAACCTGCGCACCATCTCCAGCATCAGTCAACCTATACGACGCACTGGATCGACAATTGGAGACTTCGTCATCTCTCCAGGAGCCCGGTCCTTACAAGGCTTACACTCTTCACGGAGACAATCCACCGTTCAGGGCCCGAAGTCTGAACCGGATCTTGACAGACTGTTGAACTTCACGAGGACACCAGCGGGGTACTTCAACAGAGGCAAGCCTGTGCTGTGGAAGATATGATGCTGACACAACACAGAATTACATCATACTCTGATTGGTTCCTGACGGCTATTTTCAAAGGTGATTCAGGATCCAGACGTGAAGCATAAGCGGGATCATTGACCTTTTTCACGGGCCAAGATGGAATTCTTCGGCGCCTTATCGACTCTTACACAGGAGATCGCCACGGAGGGTCTTTCCGGTCAGAACTCGGACAACCCAAGCAAGATGCTCAGAGTGGTGTTCACCCTTACAAGAAAGGACAGTTCCAAGGTAAAGAGGGAATCTTCCGACCGGGACAGAGGTCAACCTCGTCAGTCAGAATTGATGGTTCTCAAGCTTCACCTTCAAACCACTAGTCATCCTTTCATCTTTCCCAAGCTTCGAGTCTTCACTCACCTGATTGTAGAACGGTCGACCCTGATGATATAGAAGATCAGCGTCGAAGAAGTCAGTCCTTACGTGACGTCTACCCCAGATCCCGACACTTCATCTGACGATCATCCTCAGTCTTCTAAGAACCGGATCCTACATCCTCATCGGATAATCTAGGACTCCACCTACACCCGACATCATGATCAGGGGAATCTATTTCGGGAAAAACGACTAGTCGGTTTTGACTTAACACGTTTTTCTTTGGAATGAGACACCCAGTCTACAGTGGGCAAGCCTAGGTTCACATGAGGTCCCTTCCAAGGCCAAGTCGACACGGACCCGGACACTGGAATAGGACACGAGGATAGTCATCTCTAATCCGGAATGCGAGCCAGGACTCCAGAACAGGACCTCGGACTCCAGCATTCATCGGGATGACAGTAGAGACCGGACCAGACGACGGAGCCGGACACTTACTGAGCATATTCGACTCTACAGGAGTTGGACTCCAACTCCCGATTGTCGTCATTTTTCGACGTTTTCCAGAGGCCTTTTTCGAGTTTCGCCTCGATGATCATGGCGGTCCAGGGATATTTCCTGGGACCCCACGGATATTGTAGTACGGCTATATTCAAACGACAGGCAGGTTTCCGGCATTGGAACCTGCACCGAGAACCAGACCATCAACACCATGACTCAGAGGTCCGTGGGATGGAACTACAGTCTACTACTCACCCGGGACCTAGCACAGTTTGGCTAGCTCCAGGTACTCCTCATTACAGTTTCTCAACTACAACTGATTCTGAGCGCAAGAACAAGCAATATAAGAATGCTCGTCCCAGAACATCTTCACCCCCTTCCAGAGTGGTGATGCCTGAGGCAGTTTCAACCAAGCACATAGAAGTTCACATTCACCGATGCGGAATTCATAGCTTAGAGGGGTCCATTAGTCCGGCAACAGATAGCCGACACATCACTTGGATACCACGATAGACAAGCAACGCATCATCTTCCTTAGGGATATCTACGCTAGAAGGCGGTCCCCCTTGGAGGTTGCGGTTGTACAACACATCAGCACTGATTACGAACGTTCAGTACGGTCGTCAGTTACGTCAAGTTTGGGGGGAGCAAGATTCCAGTCACCATCTTCTAGAAACATCGACACTGGTCCTAGCAGCATGGTATCAGCAATACCATGTCACAACACCATGTGTTTCACATCACGTCAGGGTTCCCGCCGACAGCTTCCTCCAGGTCCTACAGGGTACTACAACCGGAAGTTCACTTTCCCACGGAGGCACCGGGACCCGCAACGGCCGAACCCCCACGTCTGCTACGGTCCAGATTTTCCGTGCAGACCAGGGTTTTTTCTCCAGGACCAATTGTACAGACAATGACAGCAGCAAGCGACTATGTACTGTACAGTCGCATCAAACCCGGAGAATGCACTATAGTAGAGGACCTGTGGCCAACACTGTTTCTGTTCCAGCAACAGCTGGGTTTTCCTTCTGCATTAGGGCAGAGAATCTCAGTCAAGCAGTACACAGGGGTATCACTCAGCATCATCCAGAGCTGTCAAGTTCACCCACGGAACCGACTACGTTCCAGCATTTCGGCTTTCCAGGGTCTTCACCTCACAGTCTCGCCGAACACATCAGTTACCACCCAAGGAAACCTGGATGTGGTACTAGGGCATTCTTGCGCCTGCCATTCAACCAGTTCTACCAACTACAGTCAAGATCCTGTCCTGCAAGACAGATCCATGACAGTCTTCACTACGCAATCAGAGCATTGCGCAGTAGAACCTAGTTCCTTGACAGGGATGACAGACTGGTCAACCAGATCCTTTCATCCCATCCCGGATCTCGTCATTTAGAACGATTCCACACGTCGGGGACCATACATCCAAAGACTGTACCAGATTCCAGCGCTACAGGTTTCGTGTACCTGCTGGAGGAGAAGAGGTTTTTTATATCCAGTCAGAGGTAAAAAACCAGTCAGAGGCCTAGAGCACTCTTTATAGAACCGACAAGAGGTTCCAGCTGTCTTCCTCTCTCATCACTTCTAACAGACCCATCAGCGGACATCACTAGTCCATGATCACCGTCTGGGTTGAAGAAGACTGCCGACTGGGTTAACCAACTCGCCATCAACGCTCCTTCTCCTTTATGGAGACATCGTCTCACAAGATGAGCCAGTGTGACGCCCGGGCCACTTTGGGGAAAACTTATCGTTAAACGATACTGTTGACACCTGCGCTTGGACGATCAATTCAACTCATACTGATTGCTATCTTCAGACATGTCTATACAGACAGATAGGATGACTACACTGGACCTATACCTACAACCTAGGGTATAGTCTACCACTCCTATCAAAAAAAGGGGGGGCACCGATCAAGCAAGCAAGATCCCGACAATTCGGTAAGTATAGAAGACATACCATGCCAGAGACAAAGGGACTTCAAGACATCACGATAGCATCTGATTATCTAGCTAAGTATGCGAGCAAACGATGGAACAGAGTCCACCTCTCGCCGCATTACTTGTAATACCTTGAGCTCCCTACGCTTCTATACGACACGGGAATTATCAGGATATTATTAAGCATATTAGATTTACAAAATCAGAACAAGGCGTGCTCCGCTTAATCCAAAAGCAAGTCACAAGGCCGGCTACCCAACCTCCTCTGTTGGGAGTCTGGCATTGAAGTGATAACAGGTGAAGATTTGGGACACAAACATTAAACATTTATAAATAATGTTGGTGTTTGTTACCAAATCAAACCTGTTATCAACGTTGATTTGCCCAACCCATCCTCCCCTCTTTGCTCGGCCTTGACTCAAAACAGGTCTTGCTCAACATGGGAAAAAGAGTGATGGACATGCGCGGAGTGCACGCCACCTGGCGGACGATCGACGCAGCGATCAAGGGAGATAATTTTGTTTGCAGAAGATCTCCAAATGGAGGATATTGGCATTGAAGTGATAACAGGTTTGATTTGGTAACAAACACCAACATTATTTATAAATGTTTAATATCACTTCATTTCCAAAATTCTAGAATCTGCATATTACCAGTTTTTTTGGTGTGTTGTATTGCTCATCAGTTGGTTTTCATTGTTGTTTTTTTCTTTGGTTGAAATTTTTGCTTGTATTTTGTCATCTCGTATCTGGTTCAAGTATTGAACCTACATATTTCCTAAACTTAATGTCGTCCTTCTACTAATTTGGAGTTTGTGGTTTTGTTTTTTTTTATCAAGAAAATTTTGTAGAATTTTCTTATTTGTCCGTCTAGAAGTTTGTCGTATTTTGAAATCTCAAAAGTTTCTGTCTGGTTTCGCTGATATTGTCCAATTTCATTGACAGTTTTGTCCAAACTTTGTCAAGGTTTTCTACTATTATGAAAATTTTGTCAAAATTCTGTCAGGGTATTTCATTTTGAAATTTTGTCTAAATTATTTCAAGGTTGATAGCCCTTCCTGCTATTTTGAAATTTTGCCAAGATTGTCCGGACCGTTTCATATTCGTTATGTCGATTTGTTTTGTGTCATTTTCTAAGCCCCTGCAAACTATTCAAACTATTTTGTGAATTAATTTATATGACTTACCTGTCCGCTTTCGAACCTTTTCGAGCAAGCATTCATTGCAAACAGTATATAGCATAAATCTGTATTTCGGTATATCTAGAACCCCTGGTGCGCATCTTTCGCATCCGCTCGTTCTCCGATCGCAGGTCGTGGCTGATATCGTTGCGAGTCGCTGCCTAGCAGGGTAAGTATTGGGTCACAGGTGAGTATCTGCTTCGTATGCGATTTTCCCTCGTGTTCGCTTTGTATAGCGTCCTTTTGGTAAGTATCGTTTTCTTGTCGAGCACTACGCACATATCGGGTATTTCGTAGCTTCTGCATTTTGGGTAAGTATCTTTTGCAGGTTTCAGCTGCGCATGCGCGTTTTTGTTTTAGATTTAGCCTTGATTTAGCCTTCATAAACTCTCGTCTCGCACGTCTTCGCTTGCTTGTCCTCGCTTATTATATCCCGGTGGATACTTCATGTAAGCGATCACGAGAAATCTCTGGGACCATTCATTTCTACAGCAGTGGATTGAAGACGGCACTTTGGGTACTTCGTCACAGCGGTAGCTTGAAGTATCATCAGCGGTGAAATGAAGACGGTAGTTTCAATATTATACTTTTGCTCAGCGGTAGATACGGCACTTTGGATAGTGTTATTATTTACCGGCAGATTGAGACGGCGGTTTGATAGCCTCGTTCTTTTTCTCAGCGGTGGAAATTGGAATGGAGATGGTGGTTTGAATCGTCTCCCTTGCTTTGAAGCACTTTTCCATCAGCGGTGGAATGAAGACGGTAGTTTGAATATTATACTTTTGCTCAGCGGTAGATACGGCACTTTGGATAGTATTATTATTTAGCGACAGATTGAGACGGCAGTTTGATAGCCTTCTCCTTTTTCTCAGCGGTGGAATGGAGACGGTGTTTTGAATAGTCTCCCTTGCTTTCAAGCACTTTTCTATCAGCGGTGGAATGAAGACGGTAGTTTGAATATGATACTTTTGCTCAGCGGTAGATACGGCACTTTGGATGCTATTATTATTTAGCGGCAGATTGAGACGGCGGTTTGATAGCCTTCTCCTTTTTCTCAGCGGTGGAATGGAGACGGTGGTTTGAATCGTCTCCCTTGCTTTGAAGCAGGTTTTTTCTCTGCGGTGGAATGAAGACGGTAGTTTGAATATTATACTTTTGCTCAGCGGTAGATACGGCACTTTGGATGGTATTATTAGTTAGCGGCAGATTGAGACGGTGGTTTGATAGCCTTCTCCTTTTTCTCAGCGGTGGAATGGAGACGGTGGTTTGAATCGTCTCCCTTGCTTTGAAGCACTTTTCCATCAGCGGTGGAATGAAGACGGTAGTTTGAATATTATACTTTTGCTCAGCGGTAGATACGGCACTTTGGATAGTGTTATTATTTAGCGGCAGACTGAGACGGCGATTCGATAGCCTCCTTTTTCTCAGCAGTGGAAATTGGAATGAAGACGGTAGTTTGAATATTATTATACTTTTGCTCAGCGGTAGATACGGCACTTTGGATGGTATTATTAGTTAGCAGCAGATTGAGACTGGTTTGATAGCTTTCTCCTTTTCTTCAGCGGTGGAATGGAGACGGTGTTTTGAATAGTCTCCCTTGCTTTGAAGCACTCTTCTATCAGCGGTGGAATGAAGAAGGTAGTTTGAATATTATACTTTTGCTCAGCGGTAGATACGGCACTTTGGATACTATTATTATTTAGCGGCAGATTGAGACGGCGGTTTGATAGCCTTCTCCTTATCCTCAGCGGGGGAAGGGAGTCGGTGGTTTGAATCGTTTCCCTTGCTTTGAAGCAGTTTCTTCTCAGCGGTGGAATGAAGACGGTAGTTTGAATATTATACTTTTGCTCAGCGGTAGATACGGCACTTTGGATAGTGTTATTATTTAGCTGCAGATTGAGACGGCGGTTTGATAGCCTCCTCCTTTTTCTCAGCGGTGGAATGGAGACGGTGGTTTGAATCGTCTCCCTTGCTTTGAAGCAGTTTTTCCTCAGCGGTGAAATGAAGACGGTAGTTTGAATATTATATTTTTGCTCAGCGGTAGATACGGCACTTTGGATAGTATTATTAGTTAGCGGCAGATTGAGACGGCGGTTTGATAGCCTTCTCCTTTTCTTCAGTGGAGGAATGGAGACGGTGGTTTGAATCGTCTCCCTCGCTCTGAAGCAGTTTTTCCTCAGCGGTGGAATGAAGACGGTAGTTTGAATATTATACTTTTGCTCAGCGGTAGATATGGCACTTTGGATAGTGTTATTATTTAGCTAAAGATTGAGACGGCGGTTTGATAGCCTCCTCCTTTTTCTCAGCGGTGGAATGGAGACGGTGGTTTGAATTGTCTCCCTTGCTTTGAAGCAGTTTTTCCTCAGCGGCGGAATACAATACAATATAAATTTGTATTTACCCTCGGAATTTCAATACATAAAACGCTAGCTCCAGGGAGCTAATTTATCCGAGTTAAATGAAGACGGTAGTTTGAATATTATACTTTTGCTCAGCGGTAGATACGGCACTTTGGATGCTATTATTAGTTAGTGGCAGATTGAGACGGCGATTTGATAGCCTTCTTCTTTTCCTCAGCAGTGGAATGGAGACGGTGGCTTGAATCGTCTCCCTTGCTTTGAAGCAGTTTTTCCTCAGCGGTGGAATGAAGACGGTAGTTTGAATATTATACTTTTGCTCAGCGGTAGATATGGCACTTTGGAGAGTGTTATTATTTAGCGGCAGATTGAGACGGCGGTTTGATAGCCTTCTCCTTTTCCTCAGCAGTGGAATGGAGAAGGGTGGTTTGAATCGTCTCCCTTGCTTTGAAGCAGTTTTTCCTCAGCGGCGGAATGAAGACGGTAGTTTGAATATTATACTTTTGCTCAGCGGTAGATACGGCACTTTGGATGGTATTATTAGTTAGCGGCAGATTGAGACGGCGGTTTGATGGCCTTCTCCTTTTCCTCAGCGGTGGAATGGAGACGGTGGTTTGAATAGTCTCCCTTGCTTTGAAGCACTTTTCCATCAGCAGTGGAATGAAGACGGTAGTTTGAATATTATACTTTTGCTCAGCGGTAGATACGGCACTTTGGATAGTATTATTAATTAGTCGCAGATTGAAGCGGCGGTTTGATAGCTTTCTTCTTTTCCTCAGCGGTGGAATAGAGACAGTGGTTAGAATAATCTCCCTTGCTTTAAAGCAATCGACTTATTTGGGACCGCTTGACGGTACTTTGGGGACCATACTTTTTTACAACAGTGGATTGGAGAAGGCACTTTCAATATTGTACATTTCTGCAGTAGTAGATTGGAGATGGTACTTCAGAGACCATACTTTTGTACAGCGCTGGATCGATAGCGCTACTTGGATATTATACTTTTGCAGAGAAGTGGATTGAAGACGGCACTTTGCAGGCATACTTTTCTGCAGGGGTAGATTGGAGACGGTACTTTGAATACTGATCAGCGATACGGATATGATATTTTTGGAACATCATGTTGCCTTGCCGGCATCATTGAAAACTGTTGATCGCTTCTGTCTTGCAGGAAACAAGCCTATGTTTATGTATACTATGATTATCTTTTCGAATTTGGTGCTAATATTGTTATATGGAATATGGAAAAGGTCTTTGGATTATGGACGCGGGTATTCTCTAATGGACGACGGCTGAATTATGAATGACGGACCAGACGCTTGTAATTTGGAGACTATACGTTTCTACTGCGGTGGATCGAAGACGGCACTTTGGATATTATGCTTTTCCCCAGCGGTAGACTGGAGACGGTACTTTGTAGGCCATACTTTTCCACAGCGGTAAATTGAAGACGGCACTTTGGATATTATACTTTGACACTCGACTTCACGTACATTCCTCCGTAACACCTTTTTATACGCCCGCCCAAAAGGCGGTCGTATTATGGGATGGCGGTTTCCGTCCGTCTGTCCGTCTGTCCGTCTGTCCGGTTCTCGTGTCCGGTCTATATCTGGGACAGTTTCCTATCCACAGCTCCAATTTTTGGTGAGTGGATACCCTACGAGGAGACGATGTGTCGCGTACCAAAATGAAGGTCGAGGTCACAGGTCAAAGGTCACTGGCCTAAAAAACATGAAATCACTGAAGTGTTCGTGTCCGGTCTATATCTGTGAACGTTTTCTATCCACAGTTGCAATTTTTTGTGAGTGGATACGCCAGGTGGAGACGATGTGTCGCGTACCAAAATTGAGGTCGAGGTCAGAGGTCAAAGGTCACTGTTGCCAAAAATCAGGAAATCATTGATCGTTGACAGTTTCTATCTAAAGTTCTAATTTTTGGTGAGTGGATGCCCTAGGGGGGAACGATGTGTTGCATATTAAATGTAGGTCAAGGTCAGAGGTCAAAGGTCAGTGTGATTAAAAAATCAGGAAATCGTTAAAAATTTCTAATTTTTTGTGAGTGGGTTCAATAGGCGGAAATGAAGTGATGCGTACCAAAAATTAGGTCAAGGTCAAAGGTCACCGACCCCAAAATTAGGAAATTATTAAAAATATTTTTTTTTGTGTCAGTAGATACATTAAGGGGACACGATGAGTCACATACACCAAAATGTAGGTCAAGGTCAAAGGTCAAGGTCACTGTGACCCCAAAATCGTGAAATTGTTAAAAATCATGAATTTTTGTGTCCATTGAGAAATTGAGGGGAGACGGTTTATCATGTACCAAAATTTAGGTCACGGTCAAAGGTCAAGGCCACTGTGACCCCAAAATCAGGAAATCATTAAAAATCATGATTTTTTGTGTGCATTGTTAGATTGAGGGAAGACAATGTGTTGTGTATCAAAATTGAGGTCAAGGTCACTGTGACCCCAAAATCAGAAATCATTAAAGTCACATTGACATATGCCTCTCGAAGACGAGGTCGTGTAATGCGATGTTGCGTTCTGTCCATTCATCCATTAAAATTTGTTGTCCATGCGATAGCTCTAGTTTCAAGGTATGGATTGGTACCAAACTTTGAGTATACTCGCATGGCAAAGTGGAGCCATACATATGAGGTCAAAGGTCTAGGTCGCAAAAATGAATCAAGCTTAGCTGACTAAATGTGTTGGAATATTGTTGGAATATTCAAAAGTCTTTCCCCTGCATTTATATGATATTGTCCTGTTGAGTTGTCTCCCATGTTTGAAACGCTTCATTTAGTTAAACTGTTGTGAAATAAAAAACATACATTTACAAATTTAACGGGGAGAGGAGTCCTTTATGAACTTCACACCTGTTTATTAACTCAAGGACAAGGTTTACTTCATCTCTTTCTTCTTCCTTCATGAAAAATTCTCTCATCTGAAAGGAATTCATTTGCAGGAAAACTACTATTTTCTTGTGTTTGACTATTGTCGATTTCAGTGTGGGATATGTGAGCTCTAAGCTATTGCTTCAAGGTCAACTGGTTACCAAGAGTTGAGCTCATTTTAGTTTATCATTCAATATAAGATGTGATATATGTTACATTCTTATAAGCAAAAAACTGTAGACCTTTCTCTGGATTGCTAGATCAATTGGAATCAAGGCTATCAAACAATCTTGAAATTTGAACCAATGTAATTCCAGATATACGGGCGTATATTGAAGCCCCTTGGGCTCTTGTTAATTTAGGCCTGACGGCAACATTCTCAAACTGCGATGTAACATGTGCAACTTATTCGTCAGAAATTCAGCAAGAAGCACCCAGGCATGGAATAAAAGGGACGGTGTTGGAAAAAATAAAATGTGAAATGTGTAGAAAGTAAAACAAAAGCAGACAAAACGTTTCTAAAGTCATCATGAAATGACCACTTCTGGAATGTTTTTATGTTTGTGTCCCAAATCTTCACCTGTTATCACTTCAATGCCAATATCCTCCATTTGGAGATCTTCTGCAAACAAAATTATCTCCCTTGATCGCTGCGTCGATCGTCCGCCAGGTGGCGTGCACTCCGCGCATGTCCATCACTCTTTTTCCTTGCAGTCTTGGTGACAAGACCTGTTTTGAGAGAGCTCCTGTAAACAGTAACTTTTGGATTGTTATAGACGCACTCTAGGGTTATTTTTTCTCTCCCGTAGTTCATTATGAACCAACGTAGTCGCCCAGCTATATAGATTTATAGGAACGAAGAATGTCGTCAGTTTTAATCAGTAAAGACTTGCATTTTTCTTTGTTTTCAAAGGTGTGTTTACAGTCACCTATGGCGACGCAGTCAACTCTGGAGAGCGGCCATTGACCTGGCAGATGTCCAGCTGAGAAGCTACGCAGGCCCTCTTCAACGACTTGGCTGTAAACGAAGTTCCTACCAGCAACTTATCGTTGAAAACGATACTGTTGCCAGTGGAATTTTCACAACAGACCCGTGAAACAGTACAGATCACGGACACAGGATCACAGCTCCACGGCGAAACGCAGTACCCTGGAGCTACATTTTAAGATGGTGAACAAGTTACAGACCCAAGACGGCCTAGTTCAAGTTCACCGGAGAAGATGAGTTACGGACTCTATACCGGAGCCGTTACAACTACGGATCTGGGCAGACCTCGGATTACAGTTCCCGTTCATCCAAGTCTCCGCAACTCAAGAAAGACAAGTCTACCAGCCGGGACCTGGTGGAGAACCGGGACCCGGGACAGAGCCGTACCCTGGACCTCCAAGGACCTCGACACCTTAGAGCACCGGGACTCCGACTGCAGAGCACCTCGGACCCGACCATCGGAGAGAGAGGTTATTTCCAGAGGCGGTACTACGGCCCGGAGCCGTACCTCGGGACAGAGAACGACACGGACCTATGAAGTTCGGACTTATCCAGTACGCCGAGAGTCTACATCTCACCGGGAGTCCACACCTACAGACCACGGACTTTAGATCAGCATACGGGACCATGGCTCTGAGAGATCAGCCCAATGCAGAACTCCGAGACCCCGTCAAGCCAAGAGCCTACAGAGACTACGGAATACCGAGAGAATAGGCAAAGTGCAGACCAGTCAAGCCCAAGCCACGGCGATACGGTTTACTTCTACTGCACCGGCTAGAGTGCTGACACGGACTCTACTAGACAGCCCCGTCACAGTCACGGATCAAAGCGAGTCCTCGGATACCAACTCCCGTTCATCCAAGTCCCCAAAGAACCGCCGTACCCCGGAGACACAGACGGACACGGCGAAGAAAGCAGTCCGACAATCAAGATCACGGACTCCACCACTACAGCGGGACCCCGGCTCAAGCACAGCTCACCGGGTCCACGGCACGGAGTCACGGCCCTATACGGGACGCCGGGAGTCGGACAAGCCAAAGGCCTACAGGGACCGGAGCCGTAGCACGGAAAGGGAGACCTCACGGACCTATCCAGACCGCCGTAACTCCGATACCGGAGCACTACGGGAGAAAGCTACAGCCCAGAACCGTACCACGGCCTACAGCCGTACCACGGAACGGGATACTTCACGGACCTATCCAGTGCGCCGTGAATCTACATCTGAGAGGTCACGGACTCAAGCAGAACGGACTTATACAGATCACCGAGACTCCACATCCAAGAAGTCACGGACTTATGAGGAACGGACTCAGCCAGAACGCCGTGAGCCGGCCTCCACTCAAGTTTGGACCCGTACAACGGAACCACACCTCGGTACTACGGCAAGCAGATCTCGTAAACGAAGTCGCACACCGTTACAACGCCGAGATTCCTATCCTGTACGTCATCATCGGGAGAGGGACCATCCCAGACGTCGGACCCCTTCACCTAGTCCACCTAACCGGAGTCGGTACCATAGGTACCATACCCCGGAGCGACCTTACACCAGACAAGGAAGAAGCCGTTCACCGGTTTCCCGTCAACAAGCACGGGATAAACCGGAGCATCGGGATAAACGCACCAGAGGTGGAAAGGAACCCGTGGATCACCATTCCACTGCACCGAGATTGGTCAAGAAGCACAGTCATCTCCCGACTATACAGCCCCTTACCATGGTAGAGGTCCCTTCACCGGAGACCCATGAGATGACACGACCCCATTCTGCTAGCGACGCAGACTCAGGTTCAGACTACGAGGATTGCGCACGACGTTCCACTCACTCGCCATCCTCGTCTCATACAGAGTCACCTCCCTCCCATCAGTCGGAGGTAGAAGACAAGAACAAGGACGGACTACCGTTTAAAGCCAGGATAGCGGCGTTTCACACGCTGGTTCCAGAGATGCCCAGATCGGTGGTCGGCGATGACAAGCAGCCAGCTGACCCCGTCCGGAAACGGAAAAAAACTTACAGCGGCAAGCCTGGACAAAAGGCAGTCATCTCCAGGCTTCACAGCCCCTTACCAGGGTAGAGTCCCTTCATCGGAGACCCGTGAGATGACACGACCCATTCTTCTAGCAACGGTGGGAGGCCCGTTGACCGAGTGATTTAGAATCCCGACATACAGTGTTGGCTATGAGGATCACGCACGACCTTTCACTTCCTCGGCATCCTCATCTCATACAGATTCACCTCCTACGTCAGGCGGAGGTAAAAGAATAAGACATGCTACCCTTCAAAGTCAGGATAGCGGCGGTACACACGTTGACTCCAGAGATGCCCAGACCGGTGGTCGGCGATGACAGCCGATGACCTCGCCGGGAACGAAGAAACTTACTACGACACCTCTTTACGGTTTTAACAAACCTTCTGAGGAGGAAGCTGCGCCAACCTGCGCACCATCTCCAGCATCAGTCAACCTATACGACGCACTGGATCGACAATTGGAGACTTCGTCATCTCTCCAGGAGCCCGGTCCTTACAAGGCTTACACTCTTCACGGAGACAATCCACCGTTCAGGGCCCGAAGTCTGAACCGGATCTTGACAGACTGTTGAACTTCACGAGGACACCAGCGGGGGTACTTCAACAGAGGCAAGCCTGTGCTGTGGAAGATATGATGCTGACACAACACAGAATTACATCACACTCTGATTGGTTCCTGACGGCTATTTTCAAAGGTGATTCAGGATCCAGACGTGAAGCATAAGCGGGATCATTGACCTTTTTCACGGGCCAAGATGGAATTCTTCGGCGCCTTATCGACTCTTACACAGGAGATCGCCACGGAGGGTCTTTCCGGTCAGAACTCGGGACAACCCAAGCAAGATGCTCAGAGTGGTGTTCACCCTTACAAGAAAGGACAGTTCCAAGGTAAAGAGGGAATCTTCCGACCGGGACAGAGGTCAACCTCGTCAGTCAGAATTGATGGTTCTCAAGCTTCACCTTCAAACCACTAGTCATCCTTTCATCCTTCCCAAGCTTCGAGTCTTCACTCACCTGATTGTAGAACGGTCGACCCTGATGATATAGAAGATCAGCATCGAAGAAGTCAGTCCTTACGTGACGTCTACTCCAGATCCCGACACTTCATCTGACGATCATCCTCAGTCTTCTAAGAGCCGGATCCTACTCCTCATCGGATAATCTAGGACTCCACCTACACCCGACATCATGATCAGGGGAATCTATTTCGGGAAAAACGACTAGTCGGTTTTGACTTAACACGTTTTTCTTTGGAATGAGACACCCAGTCTACAGTGGGCAAGCCTAGGTTCACATGAGGTCCCTTCCAAGGCCAAGTCGACACGGACCCGGGCACTGGAATAGGACACGAGGATAGTCATCTCTAATCCGGAATGCGAGCCAGGACTCCAGAACAGAACCTCGGACTCCAGCATTCATCGGGATGACAGTAGAGACCGGACCAGACGACGGAGCCGGACATTTACTGAGCATATTCGACTCTAC